>PVJI01008768.1:0-69075 GCA_004026765.1 Micronycteris hirsuta
GGCTAGGTCCTAGAGGACAGGATGAACAGGACTCCCCCCCCCTCCGCCACCTCCACCAAGGCTGCTGGGTCAGGGGCAGGACACTGCAACTCTGGCTGCTGCTCTGCTTCTACCACAGATGTGCTGTGTGACCTTGCTGAGAGTCTCACCCTCTCTGGGCTCCCATGTCCACATTTGTGCAACCAGAGGGTCTGATCTGAGCATCTCTGTGGGCCCTGTCCTTCAGTGCATTCATGTTCCATGACAAATCTAGGTTGAGAAACCCAACCCAATTTGCCATTTCCTCCCTGCCATTTTGGCAGGAGCAAGGGGCAATTTACTGGGGAAAAGGAACAGGCAGAGCCTGGAAATTTTTTTAAGTACTCAAAGAAATATTTTTTTAAAAAGACAAAGTGCCAGGCACTCTGGGAGACCTGTTGGAGTGAAAACAGGCCTTGGAATGGAGCTTTTAGTCAATTCGAGCTGACCAAAAATGTGCTGCCAGGGGAACTGGGCTGTGTCGCGCAATTAGGGGACAGAGTTAGGCAGTAAAGGACCCTTGGAGGGATGGGAGATGTAGGGAGCTACTAAATATGTAATGAGACCCAAGAATATGATGATAAAGAGAGACATAGAAGGACAGAGAAACAATGGAATGAAGAGGTGAAAATACCCGCTGAGGGTCAGACATATAGTGGGACAGGAAGACAGGCAGGAGAGTGGAAGTGCGACACCAGAGGCAGAGACAAAGAAACTGCTGTAGAAGTAAGAGGTTTATTAAACACCTACTGTGTGTTAATAACTAAAATAATGTGTTGTTGTTGTTGTTTTCTTGAGTGGAGGATGAAGGTAGAGGGAGAGAGGTGGGCAGGAATGAAGCCGGACAGTTGGGATAAAAGGACAAGACATCTTGGGACAGAGCAAGAACTGGCTAAGAATTAGAAGAAAGCAGCCGTGTTGAGGTGGAAGGTCTGAAAAGGGGCGACTACCAGTCAGGGGTGGGGTTTCGACAAACGGACCTAGGACTACCACAGGAAAACGGGACTGGAACCGAAGACGAAAGGGCTGGGAGCTCGGCAGAGCCACGGAGACAGCAGCGCCGAAACTCTCAGCCAAATGCAGCAGAGCCCTGACCTCCCGCCAGGGTTCGCCCCGCTCTGTTCACCTGGTTTCCAGCGCGGCGCGTCGCCCCGGGTGCCCTTCACACCCCACAGCGTCCTTGGCGTCCACGTCCGTGGCTTCGTAAGCCGCACGGCCGGCCCCCAGCCCCGCGCCTCGGCCATGCGTCGGCGGCGGCTCTGAAGGCTGCAGACAGCGAGCCAGATCGCTGGCGCCTCGGGTGGTTGCACCCAGACTGAGCCCACAGCCCAGGAAGGACCGAGGGAGGGCGGGGCTGAGGGAGTCAAGGCCTGGTTGCCCCGCCCCTTATAGCAGCTAGAAAGTTCCACGCCCCCACCTTGAGCAGGAACCCCCCCCCCTTACTCTATCCCATACTGGTCTCAAGTCATTTAGCTCCTATCCTCTGGCTCCTTACTGCCGTAGGGCCTCGTATCTGACCCTTTCTACCCTGGTCCCCTATTTCAGAGGTGTCTCCCCAGCAATCCCAGTCCTTCCTACTCTCCTACCTCAGTGTGACAGAATGAGGGTCTTCTTTGTCCCCAGGTCAGCCCGTCTGCCGCCTGTTTACCCCAAATGTCACCAAACATGTGACCTTGTGCAGCAGTCCGATGGAGAGGGAGCGTGGCTCGCACTACCTAGGCAATCAGTCGCTTCTCACCACTTATCCTGGACTTTATGAGGGGAAGCATGCCCTATACACTCACTTATGTTACAGATGCAAAACTGAGGCCCAAGAATGCAAATGACTTGGCAATTATCTAAGGAGGACAATTATCTCTAGGTTGCAGGACTGTTGTGAGCATACAAAGGGGCTGAGCATGGTGCCCCAGTAGAGTCTCTGTAAAGAAAGATTCACTTTTATTGTCCAAGAGATCCACCCAGGAGATCTACCATGAAAAAGGACTGGACCCAGGACCCTAAGCCAGATAACTTAAGTTCCCTTAGCCCTGACCTCCACACGCAGCAAGCGAACTTGCATTACCTGATCTGCCTTTGTTTACAATGGAGGGAAGACAGAAAGCTGCCAGCTTTCAGACCTGGCATTTCCACTCCACATCTGGTGGTGGACAGTAAGGGGGCACCATTCTAATAGTGGCTCTGCACTAACTGCAGTATAACCCGGCTCGTTTTTCCTCTCTCTGCCTCGGTTTCCTCATCTGTAACAAGATAATAACCCTATGACACCAAGGAAATGGTAAGGGGACACACAGGTGAACAGCACAGCCCATCCCTCTATCATCACCATACCTCGTGCCACGAGAGTAGAGGTAAGCGACCCCAAGATGCAGAGACAGGCTCGGAAAAGGGAGAGGAGTTTGTGAATTGAGATGTGCTTATTTGCAAGAGATTTTTCACCCCCTGTCCCTAGACTCAGTTGCAGAGCTGGAAGGGAGGGAATACGAGATTAACATCCCGATCTTCCTGTCAGCCATCCTTTTCTGCAAGGCAGCGCCGGCACACACCAGGTGTTCACAAAACATTTATTGAATGAACGGGTTCTTCACGTGTGGCAGAGGACTTGCCCAAGTGAGTCTGTTTCAGAATCAAGACAGATCCCCTGTCTGCTCCACCTTCTGCTAGGTCAGGCTGCTTCATGGAATTCTTTTTGGCTTTCCTCTATACGATCACAAACCCTGGGAAGCCCATTCCTCTCTCCCAGCACTCTCTGGTCTGTCAGCAGTTCCCATTCTGGACCAGCTCAATCAGGACAAAGAGCCACCAGGAGGCTCCTCTCTGTGCCCAGCTTGGTGTTGCCAACCCTTTGACTTCTCAGTTTTCAGCAGCCCCTGTACTACACCTACTACTACAGGGACAAGTTCCCCTCTGGGGAAAAGGAGGCCTCAGTCAGCTTCCTCCGTGCACAAGAGTTTCCCTTTTGCTCACTGGTGGGGCAGGAACACGGGACACGGGGACACAGCCCCTACGCAGGCAGCAGCCTAGAAGGAAGGGCGGCTGCGGCCATTTCCTACCCTGCTAAGGCATCTCCCTCCCTGGCCGGTCCCTCCCCTACTTCCTGAGTTCTGCCGCTTCAGCCTTAGGCAGAACAGTGATGTGAAAGGGCTCCAAAGTTTAACTGGAATCACAGAACCGGGTAACTGGAGAGGACCCCAAAGGTCATTTATTCCCACCCCCTCCCAACTGCAGGAATGCCTTCCCTCTGTTAGCAAATCTGACCTAACCTCTTACAGCTTCGATTTCCTTTTTTATAAAATCACAGGATGACAGCACCTGACAATGTTGTTGTGGGAGGAAATGTAAGAAAGGATTTAATAAAAGCTTATGTGTACCGAGTGATAACATTGTTACCACAACCCCCTACCACCCCCACTTCATAGGTGGCTAAGCGGAGGGACAACAAACCTAATGCATCTTGCTAAGAGTGGCAGAATTTGAGCCCTGAAGCTCATTTGTCACCCTTGTGATGGCAGTCATCATCCTTGCCCCAGAGAATGGTCCATCGTAAAATTTTCATGAGTTCACAGGTGCCTGTGTGCCTGGAACTTTTGTATTCAAGCAGCCAGCCCTAAGGGCCAATGGGGCGATAATGTGAAGAAACCCTGGAGGCAAGTGCTGAAAATGGACCCTGAAACTTTGGCTCCATGCAAGAAGTGTCTTTGAAGTCCCTGCTTTTATCTTAAACGCCTACTTGATTTCCTATTGTCTTTGAGAAAAGACAGCACTCCAAGAAGTTGGACCACAGTGGTCTCTGCATTCCTATGCTCCAGGCCACTGCCTTTTACTGCAAGGGTACCACTGCCTTTTACTGCAAGGGGCCTGGCGCATGGTAGGCCCTCAGTCACTGAGAAGAGCCAATGTTTATGAACCACTTTTGATGTGAGCCAGCATTCTAAGCACTTTTCACATATGAAAAGTAATCATCATGAAACTCTATGAGGTCAAATTATTATCATCGCTCTCATTCTTAACGGCAAAGCTACAGCACAGAGAAGGTAAGCGATTTGCTCATGGTGACACAGTTTGGAAGTGACCACTGGGCTTTAGGCCCAGACAGCCTGTCAGCCTTGGTAGTAACCACTACATGCACTGCTTCTCAGGCCGCGACACAGCCCGCCCGCCTCCACCATTCTCTTACCCACCCGCTCCACCACTTCCCACCAGGAAGATTGGGTTGGTTCTTGGAAGACATAGGCCTTATTCCAATTAAATCAGCAGCTCCTGGAGGGCAGAGATGCGGTGCTTCTCCGCCCAACTCACCCTTCCTCACATTGATGCTACGTGAGGGACTGGGCTGCGCACAGCGCTGGTCATTGATATGTGGCAACTGACTGCTTCCTGGCTTATAGCAGTCCCTTGGACCTAGCATCTATAGGGCTGGTGGGTGGAGCCCTAGAATTTCAGGCAGAAGTCCTGAGCTACACTTCATATCAAAGATTCAGCTTCAGAAATGACTGCCCACCCATCTACAGGGACAAGTCCACACTTCAAGATGGACATTCAGAGTGCTGCCCAAGGTCATCCAGCCAAATCATCGTGCATTCCTAGAACTTCATTAACTTAACTTTGTTACCCTCCAAATGTGTTTTATATACTTTTCTCTTTCATGAAAATGCTCATCCTTACTTCCTCAAACTTATTTTACAAACAGTTATTTGGCGCTTTCAATGCATCTGACACTATTCTAAGCTCTCGATACATTTGAATTTACAGACTCCTTGTAGAAACCCCGTAAGTGCTATTATCCCATTTTACAGATGAGGAAGCTAAGGCACAAAGAGGTGAAGTTATTTGCTCTATCCCCTGCACCTGGAAAAGTCCTACATAGCCTGCCAGGCCCTCCTATGAAGAACATAAGCCCTTCCTTTTCTGGGGCTTCCCACAGCTCAGTTACATCAGCAATCATTCTATATTGAGTTTAGTTATCTCTATGTCTTCCTGCCTAATAGGAGTTTGAACTCTCTGAGGGAAGGAATTATGTTTTATTACTTACAGCATATTCATTGCTCAGGAAGGAGTTTGGCACAGAGTTGACACTTAGGGAATACTTCTTTAAGGACTGAATGAAGAGTATGTGAGTGAGGGAGTGGCCCAGAGGCAGCCTTGACCAAACCAAATGGTGGCTGAGAGATTTGGGGTTTTCTTTCCCCAGTGTCATTGGGGTGGAAGGATGTAAATAAGGCTCAACAGCCGAGCATGAAATGCAACCACAGGTGGTAAGGGGAAGAGAGAGAAGGTCTCCCACTCCATCCTGCCCTTCACGTAACTGGACCAAACTTGGCACTCTGGCCACAAAGCCATTTGGGATGATGAGATATCTAGTAAGCCACAAAACTCAGTGGCTATGGGGCCCGCTCTGGAGAACTGAGCTCACTGGCTTTCTGTTGCCCCATCAAAGGTCCCAAGACTACCTCTGCAATTCAGAGGGTTATATGGAGAAAAGAGAAGGGCTTAAATGTCACCCGGGGGCGGGGTTGCTTCTTTTGGCCTCAAACATTATGCTTCAAGGACATTACTCAGTCCTTTCCTTGCTGGCCCAGTACACTTTGTGAAAGAGTAGAGGGGATCTCTGGACCATTCAGTAAAAAAAAATAAATAAATAAAAAATAAAAATAAAAGCTGTGCAAGTGACTGACCCTGAATTTCTCCACCTAAAAAACAAGTAACTTTTTCTGCCCTGCCAGCATCGAGATAATGGATCTGAGAGTACTTTGTACATGGAAATGACGGGCCACAGAGAGTGAAGCAGGGTTCTTCAGCTTTCCAATTGAAGGCAGAAAAGGTCAAGGGCTCGGGTCTCAGCCTTTCCCAGTCTCCACCTGGCTGTGTATGCCTATGGCCCAGTCGTCAGCCTTTTCTGAGCCTCAGTAAAACGGGAGGGAGGAAAGAATAAGCACTGGCCCTTGCAAACAAATCCACAATAACGCATGTGGATTTTACCCACTCCAGAGAAGGGGCCTCCCTAAGAACCACAGCTCTCAAAGCAGGTTTGGCTTTGAACACCAGCTTCAGCCCTTACTAGATGACATATAACACTTATCTGGGCCTCAGCTTCCTCACTTGTTAAAGGGAGACAATAACACCGACCTCCCTAGACAGTTATGTAGATCAAATACAAAAGCTTTCACAAGGCTTGCTTGTCCATGGCGAACTCACTCTACCTAGTCCTTCGCCCTGCCTGATCGCTTTCTTCCTGGCCTTGTATCACACGGGCTGCTCAGTTCTCATGCTTACTAATTCTGCCTTTATCTGGGAAGTAGTTACAGCACCTACCCACAGTTGCCCCACAGTTCCCCCTCAGCCTCAACTCGCTGGCCTCGGTACACACAGCTTCTCCCAGTCGGAACTGGCAGCAGCCCCTCCTCCTCTTCCCGTCACCTGGCAAATTGTAGCACCGACCCAAGGTAACATATGCCCTGCAGTCTGGCTCAGGGGTCAGGGCTCTGTCCATCTGAGTGGCTGGCCTGGCCATGAACAAAAGCCGCTTTTGTGTCGGAGAAGCAGTTTGCCACTTGGGGGGTCAGTAATCGGCCTCCTGTATCCCCACCCCCTTGTGACTAGCCAGGAGGGCTGGCCAGCTGTGGCGGCGGGCAGGCTGTGTTTGCATCCATCACTTGGTATGTTCCCCTGGGATTCCAGACCAGTCACAAGAGAGCCCCCCTTGAGTGGCCCGAACCTCCATGGCAGCCCAGCCTGGAGCTGGTTGGTTCTCAGTGAGCATCGGCTGCACCCTCTCCTGATCCAGTTGGAGATCCTGAGTTCCACCCAGGGAGGGGCAAGCAACTCAGGGACCTGCACCTGGGCTCTACCCTCCAGTATTTGTGCCCACCTTGTCCTGCCCTGGAGATTCAGTCTCCCAGAACTCACTCACTCTCTCTCTCTCTCTCATGGGCCCTGACCAGTTCAAGGAAACAGGCCAGAAGAAGGGGTTCGAGAGAAGTCCCAAAGCTCTTTAGGAAAAACTTCTCCTATAATTTCTTCTCCTTGGGGTGTCCTCAGGTAGCCCACGGAAACAGAAGTTGGCAATGCACAGGCTCTTAGATAAACAGTGGCCTGCCTTGAACAGATAGGGGCACCCACACGTAGCTGTGGAAGGGGTACAGCACCAGGCCAGTCCCCTGTACTTCCCCCACAATAGTGGGTTGGAAGCCAGGCTCTGCCATCCAGGAACCCTGGAGGAGAAAGAGCTGTGTGAAAATGCTCACTTGGGTCATTCAGAAAGCAGGATTTAGCCCCAGGTCAGCTGCATCCTCCAGACTGGAGACCTCAGGGACAGGGGACTACATTTCTTGTCAAAAAAGAACTTCAAACCCTGTGCAGTGAGAGTCCCCATGAGGACAGGCGTTGTATTGTTGTCTTAATGTCTGGAGTGGTTCCAGCAGGGTAGGAGGGTCCAAACTGGCCGCTCACTCACGGTGCAGGGATAGGGCCTCCGGATCAGGCCCCCTTCCTTCCTGCTCACCCTCCTCCCCTAGCTCTTCCCTTCCCAAGCCTGGATGGTCTGTATTGTAGTTTAACCAAAGAGGCTGTTCTCTTTGACCAGTTATTGTCCTCCACACCTGGGGGAGCCCCTGTACCCCCTTTGGCTTTGACTTGCTGTGTAACCTTGGGCATGTTACTTACCCATTTAGGGTATCTTCACCTGAGCATAAAGTGGTTAGATGCCTAAGATCCGGGCTTGAGAATTGTGCCTCCCAGTGGCAGGGGAGCAGCCTCAAGGCCTACCTTGGGGGTGACAGAACAAAGGGAGGCTGAGTCTGGGGGCTCCAGGTCCCCACTCCTCCCCCATATTCCTAAAATCAGAACCATGTTGCTTTGTATCTGTTTTATATACTGGGGTTCCACATCAGAGTCAGTTTGGGGGGAAAAAGAAACAATTTTAAAACCAATGGACTAGATGTATGTTCCTCTTGTTCCTGGGTCCCAGTTACCTCCTGAGTGGTCATAACATGCTGTCATATAAGTAAAGTGTTTAGGACAGTGCCCAGCACATAACGATGATAACAATCATAGCCACCATCTATTGAGCAGCAACTATGTGCCCAGCATCGTTCAAAAGCTGTACCTGGGTCCTGGCTGGTGTGGCTCAGTGGATTGAGTGTGGGCTGTGAACCAAAGAGTCACTGGTTCAATTCCCAGTGAGGGCACATGCCTGGGTTGCAGGCCAGGTCCCCAGTGAGGGCCATGTGAGAGGCAACCATATATTGATGTTTCCCTACTTCCCTTCCCCTCTCTAAAAATAAATAAATAAAACCTTAAAAAAAAGAAAAAAAAAAAGCTGTACCTGGGTGAATTCATTTGATCCTTCCAAAATCTTCTCAAGAAGAAGACACTATTTCTATCCTGATTTTCTAGATGACACTGAGGCACAGAGAAATTAAGCAACTGGTCCAAGATCACACAGCTACTGAAAGATAAAACTGGGATTTGAATACATCGTACGGCCCTAGGACTCTCATTCTTAATCAGCACAATTATGGGTTCTCAATACATATTGAGTTGTTTTTATGACTCCCGTGGTAATTGTGATTTTTTCACTGGCAAATTATGTTCCCCTGCGTGTAAAATGGGCTGACTTCACCTTGCATTGTGACTGTGTATCTAAAAATTGGACCGTAGCTGGAGAGTGGGTGTGTTCTTGCTTTGGCAGCCTGGCCTGGCTGCCTGATGCCCTCGTGTGCCAAATCTGCTGAGGTAAAGCTACATTCTGGGACCACTTCTCCAAACAGTGGGCAGGGGGAAAATGCTGAGTTTGCTAAGAAAAGAAAGACTGGCTCATAAGCTCAAAGCCTAGGAGAAACCAAGCAGCAGAGCCACAGGAACTTATAAAGTGGCTAGATGTCCCTCATAAGAAAGACTACTGATGTGCTACACTCAGCCTTTACTGACACCGCCGCTGCGAATGTCCTCCACTTACCTGGCTCAGCCTGCCTTCTTCCCCTTTTTCTCCTTTTCTGGCCTCCTCTATTTTTTCTTTTCATCTCTCCTCCCTCTCCTTGCTCAGCAAGACCCATAATAACTTGCTAAACCACAACCCTCGTATTTCCTATATTTCCACTTTCCAGGGGAATTTTGCAGTGGGTCCCGACCGCTCCACTGGATTGACCCTCCCTCTCTGGCCATATCCATCTCTTCTCGGGTGCCACCACCTTCCCAGGCCGCTTCCCTCAACCTCAGCCCTTCAGACCAGAGGCTTGCCCCTTCCTGCATTTACTTGGCCATCAGAGCCAACAGCTCCCTGGGCAAGGTCCTTCCCTTCTGGGTCTCAGTTTCTCTGTCTGTTGGACTAAATAATATCTGAGGAACTTTCCAGCTCTAATTTCCCACTGTTTTACATCTGGTCCATTGAGAAAATGGAATCTCCCTGTCCACTTTCTCTCTCTCTCTCTCTCCCTCTCTCCCTCCCTACACACACACACACACACACTTACGTGCTCACACATGTGCGTGGTGTGCGTGGGGCAACTCTGAAAGCATTACTTGGGGACAGAATCTGAGGAAATGGGAGATGAGGGAAGTAGAGGATGTCTACAGAAATTGCAGATTTTTCAAAGTGGAGCAGAATTTTGAAAGCCAAGAAAGTTTAGGAAAGCAGCCCTTTCAGCTGGGTTTGGCTCCAAATGAAGGTCAAGAAATGGCATGCCCGGAACTAGGGCAGGAGCAAGGCATTGACCCTCTAGGTGTGGCACACTGCCTGGGATTCAGCTCACGTCCCTGGCATTCACCACACCTGCCTGTTCTGGACAGGTCATCTGGACTCAGGGCAGTGGGGAACTGGCTCCAGATGGGTCAGGTTTCTGTTCTCAAGGTGCTTACAGTCAAGTCACAGAGACAAGCATGGAGATAAATAGAGCACCTCTTAGAGTTTCCAAAGTGCTTTCGTTGGTTTTTCTTTGGTCCTCACAACAAGCCTGTGAGATTGGAGAGGAACTGTTATCCCATTTTACAGAGCAGAGGACTGAGAGTCAAAGTAGAGATAGAATTCACCCAGGCTGATCTGAGCAGCAAGTGGAGAGCTGAGACACAAACCCAAGTGTTTGCTCTCCAGAGCCAGCGCTCTGTCCAAACCATCATGTTCTGGCATTTTCAATAGCTTGGACAATAGAAGTTTCCTGGGATATTACAAAAAAAAAAAAAAAAAAAACCTCCTAAGGAAAGTGGGAGTGAGGAGCTATGGAACTTCGGCTATTCATTTCACATCCAGATACACAGGTAGACATTTAGACATTTTTCTTCAGAGGATGTATTTTATTTCTAGCCTATAAAGGGAAAAGCTGCAACACAAGGCACAACATGATCCATGCCGTAAGACAGATATACAGTATTCTGGGGACGTGAAGGGGGAGGGGACAATATTTGAACTGAGCTTCATAGAATGGGAAAGATCTAAACAGACTGAGATCACGACAGGGGAGTTACAGAATCTCCGAGATTCCAGCTGTCCACTTCCCGACTCAGCAGCTGTTGCTGGCTTCTGAGGCCACAGACCTACCTAAAAGGAATTCTTCCCGAACAATTAGGTGCACATAGTGGGCAGGATTTCCTGTTTTCTTTCCTTTCCTTATTTTATATTGTGAGCTACCTGGGCCAGAACCCATGGCTTGGGAAACACCTGCGTCATCCACCCGCCCCTCACCTGGACTGTGATCGTGGATTGCTCTGGAGATGTCCAGCTTGGGGCAGTCCAGCCAGACATGGGCAGGAGCAGGAGGAACCAGCACACTTACCAACAGAAAGGGGCCCCAGCCAGGCCTCCCCACATTGCTTTTCACTGTTTTTCTCTAGGGTTCAGGATTAAATATCAAACAATCAGATAACCAGATGACATTTTTGAAAAATCACACTTTCGGGAAATCAAAGTCAAACCCCTCTCCAATTAAGGGTCACATAACCACCGTGTGCAGGACCTTGAAGGAACTTAAAAACTACCCTATCCAATCCCCGCATTTTAATTATGGGGAAATTGGGGCCCAGAAGGAGAAGACACTTGCCCAAGGTCACAGAGTTTGTTAGCAGCCAAGTCATCGTGTCTGGTTATACTTTAGCCCTCACTGACAAATGACCTTTGCTGTGAGCTGGGCTTCCAAGGGGCTCCTTGGCAGACATGAGAAGGCAAGCACATCTGGTCTTTGGAAACCTCAGGTGTGTGAAGCACGTCTGACCCTTCCATCACTCCACCCAGAGTTGCCCTCTGGCCTGCACACTGCCTCCCTGCAGTGGGGGTGGGGCTTCGGAGTCAGGATTTGACACAGGCCCTTCCCTTGCTAGAGGCCCAGGGGCTCATTCCTGAGGCCTCAGCTCCTGCATTCTTACTCTCAGATCAGACTTCTGAACTGAAGAAAACATCTTCCCCTTTCCTCACCCTACTACCTGAGCTAGTCATGGTGGTCACTTTATGATCATTTAATAAATATAATTTGTGTATTACCTGGGAGCTTACAGAGCACTCTCCCTCCCACTCTCACATTTAGTTCACACAACCACCCGAGAGTTGTGTATTTGGATCCTCAGTTTAAAATTGAGAAATCTGAGGCTCAGAGAGGTGATCGCGCAGCTAGTAAGTGACAGAATTCAGACCAAGAGCTGTCTGAATTTTCCAGAAACTGAGCTCTTTCTAACAGTTTAAGGCTACTTCTTTTGCTTGTTTCTTAGCAAGGATGCATGGACAGATGGTTGAGTGAAAGGATGGACCAAATACTGCCTGAGCACTGTCTCTGTGGCTGGCTCTGTATTAGGCATGAGGATGCGGAGAGGAATGAGACATAGTCTGTACCTCCGGGAGCCCAATGTATTAGTGAGTGCCTCTCAAACTTTTGCAGCGAAGTGCCCTAAATGGCTGAACATCCCCACACAGCCTGAAGGAGCTAGGGAAGCCATGCAGCCAGTGAGCGATTCCTTTGAAGTCTCTGCTTTTAGCTTGCAATTAATCCCCGTGAATTTAGCATGCCATTTCATACTGTATATCTATACTTGTTATAATACACAGAGGATATTTTGCCCCCAGATCTTTTAGGGAAAATGGACCATCCCTAACAGATGCTTGTGAAAACATCTTCCAGGATGCTTATGTCTGGCCTGGGGGTGAAAAGGAGCCTCCTCTGAGAAGCAACAGACAGGGGTAAGATTTTGTGTGGTGACAGTGTCATTACTCTGCAACACTAAGAGTTTGGTGAAGAGGCTCTGTGCATATGTGACGCATGTATACATGTGCCTGTGCAAGCTCCAGAGGTGGCCAGAGCTAGTTCCTTCAGGACCGCATTGCTTTCGCACCCAGATGATGCACACTTCTACTCCACTAATTAGTTGTGAACTAGCCATGCACTTCAGCCCAGAAACCAGAACTGGAAAGGACTAATGGGGTTCTGGAGGGTTTTTTTTCCTAAAATATCTTTTGCATTGGCCCTTTTAGTAACTGTGATTGGAAAAGAAGATGACATCCACTGTCCAGTGACAAAGACCTGAGAGGAAAAAGTCAGGCAAACTTACAGCAGGTTATGTGGGGTGATGAAGGGTCAGTTTTTGCCATGATAATGCACACCCACACTTTTTTGCACATTATACATAGGATTATTATACCCATTATTATACCTGTGGTATGTGCTCATTATACCCACGTATAATGAGCATCCTTATTTTTCCCTCAAAAATTTGGGCAAAAAACTGTGCATTATACATGGCAAAATAGTTACCCTGAGAGATATTTGGGGACTGGGAAAGTGCTTCCCTGCTTTTGCAGGCTTTCTTAAGACAAAAGCACATGCTTTGTAAAGCCTGAATGTTGTTCTGCCATTTGCTTGTTCTGTACTTAATTTATGTCTGTTTTCTTCCTGATTTTAAAGGCAGGTTCTGAATCCCAGCCTACTTTGATGATCCTCAAGGAAACAAGCAAAGGGGCTTGGCCTCTCTCTTGGGCCATAGGTTAAAGGGAGCAGGGCATCTCTGGGGACCAGATGTGGTGATAACAGCAGTGAGATCAAAGGATGACAGCCACAAGTGGCGCATGGTGGGGGAGATTCTGAACCTCCTTGAGAGTCTCCTTTTGGCCTTTTCCTCTTTGCAAACCTTGGAAGGCTTTGTGTTTTGTTTTTAATAACAAGGCTGTTCCCTTCCCCTGTGGAATGTACTCCCTGAAATATCATGCTCCAGGGGCACGTGGACACAGATTTGGAAGCCTCTGTTCTCAGGAGCTCAACTTCCTATGTTTTCATTTTTCTTCTCAAAAAACTCAAACCAAACCAGCTCTTCCTGTTTCGGGGTTTGGGATGTGGAAGATCACACAGCAGGGACTCTCCAGCAAAACAGGTCAGAAGGGGCCTTTGAAAGCTGCCCCTTGGCTGTCCTGCATGGGAGGAGGGCTGTTTGAAAGGAATGTAGTCCTATGGAAAGAGGAGGAGACAAGTAGAAAGGCTGTGTGGAGGGAGCAGCTCTGCTTCTGGCACCAAGTTGCTCTCCTTTGCCTTTGCCCTTACCCCTTCTCCCTCCACCCCCACAAAAACCTGGGTACCAGAGAGCTTCCAGCAGCTGAGAGGCGGATCTTCAGCCATTGGTGACTACCAGTTTGGAGTAAGTTTAGAGAAAAGTCATCAGGACTGTGTGAAATCATTTGAGGAGCTGGACCTGTTCGCTCTAGGGATGGACAGTTCTGGGAAGGACATTATAAATGTGTGGGGACTTGGGTTCAAGTCTCAGTTTTCCCACTAACAAGCTGCCTGCTGTTGTGCAAGTAGATCACCTGCCTTCTCTGGGCTTCACATTCCCCAGCTATAATGGGAGCATTGGACTATATGAGCTACCAGGTCCCTTCCATCTCAGACTTTGGAAAATTCTAAATGCTAGCACTTTAGTCATAGAGAAGAAGGAACATGTGACTTTCATTCGACACCAAGGGGTATAAAAAGGACTACTGAGTGGAAGCTGTGAGGCAGATTTTGGGTCAATATAATGAAGAACTTCCATTGACCATACTTGGAAAGTGTGGTGCAAGCCCCAGTGGGCACACAGTAGGAATGGTATAAAAAAGCAGCTTGTTAGCCTTTTGAGCACTGGACTAGAGAGGTGGTCTCCAACATCTACTTTTATATGGCCAACTGCAGTCTCCAAATGAAAACTTCATGGAATCTCAAGAAGATAAAATAGATGTGGTTGAGCCCTGGCTGGTGTGGCTCAGTGGATTGAGTGCTAGCCTGCAAACCAAAGGGTCGCCGGTTCGATTCCCAGTCAGGGCACATGCCTGGGTTGCGGGCCAGGTCCCCAGTGGGGGCCACGTGAGAGGCAAGCACACATGGATGTTTCTCTCCCTCTCTTTCTCTCTCCCTTCCCCACTCTCTAAAAAAGAAAATAAATAAAATATTTTAAAAAATACATGTGGTTGAATAAAACACCCCTCAACTCTGTTCTGCCCTCACTTCCCACAAAGAATCTCTAGGAACTCTAGAGTTCCTCAGTACCAGGTTTGGAAACCACTGGTTCATATCATCCTTAAGTGAAACTTCCTTGCTTGAGATATAGGGCAACCTCCAAGTTTCAAAGGTTTGGTAGAAATGTGTTTTACATTGCTCTGCACCATTGGCCAAAACTACTGGAACCTCAAGCCTCTGTCTCAAAACAATTTGTCATCTGGAACAACTGGGGGCCCTGAGTCAATTTGTAATAGCTAGTTTAGAGCTGAAATAATAGGGAACAAAGGCTTCTGAGAAGAAGGCAGTAATCTGATAATCAGGAGCTCTTTTGCTATGCCATCGAAAATAAAAAACAATTTTTGGCAGATTCATTGTTTACGTGAGGCCCTGTGCTTAGTTCTGGGAAGATGGAGGTCAATCAGATATAGTCCTTGTACACCATGACCTCATGTTCTGTGAAAGATACAAAAAAAGAGGCAAATTTCAAAGAGTGTGATGTGTTATAATAAACATATGGACAAGATGGGGAGGGAGGCCAGAAGCCAGCTTGACAGGCCAAGTAGAAGGGCTGCCAAGACACACCCAGTAGAGAGTGCAATATGAGAATTCATTATACTTATAGAAAACAGTGAGTCGTCCCATGGAACTCAGAAATGTGGAGATGTGGTGAGAGATGAAGAAATAAAGATTACTTGTTTAAGTTGTAAAGGACCTTGAATGTCAATGCAGAGAAGTTGAACTTTGACCAAAGGCCAGGGGCAATCAAAGGTATCTGAGCAAGGTTAAATTTTTCTTTGAAAGAGAAAACTCCAGCAGCAGTGTATAAGGTGGACTGGAAAAGAAGGCACGGTGGCAGGTAGACCAGCTCGGAAGCCGTAGCAAACATCCACCCACGTCAGAGCTGCCAAGGGCTGAGGTGGAGGGCTATGGTAGTGTTGGTAGAAAAGAAGGGCAGGTGCAGGAAACATTACGGAGAAGTTTCATGGGTGTGATTTGGTGACTGGATGGCAGCAAACGAGAAAGATGGAGGAGTCCAGGTGATTCCCGTGATTGGGTGGCTGGATGGATGGTGGTACCTTAACCAAGAAAGGGAGCCCTGGAAAAGGAGAAGGTTTCCAAAAGAGTGATGAAGAATTATGATCTTTAGTGCTGAGTGTGAAGTACCTGTAGGACCTTCTGGTAGAAGTGTCTAATAGCACTTCGCACGTCCTTTCCAGACCTGTCTTTCTACCTGCAATTCCCATTCCTTCTGGAGCCCCTGTGTAGCTACCCCATGCTAGCCCTTGCTCTGACCTTCTGGATTTGCCCAGGCTGTGAGAATGGCTGATGAGGCTGTGTGTCAGAACATTTGCCTGATCTACATCCGTAGGCCTGGGCCTGACTTTCTGTGTTGCATTCCTGCATCAGGAACCTGGGTTTCCCAGCTCCTTTTGACCACAAAGAAAGCTGTTACACTCCTCCACAGGTCTGGAAATCTTTCCCCATCACAAGAAACATCTTGAAATTGCCCTTTGCACTGACCTTACCCCCACCTCTCCCTCCTTTCGGTCTGACTCTGGCACGGGTGGAGGTTGGGGGATGGGGGAGGATGACACAGAGTCAGAGTGCAGAAGACCTTGGGACCTTCTAGTTGAACCTTCTCATTTTTCAGACAAGGAAACTGAGGCCCAGGGAGGGGAGACAACTAACTCAAGGTCACGGAAGAAGTTAATGTCAGATCTGGGACTAGATCTTAGAATTCTCAACTCACAGTCGTGTTTTTGCCTGGGAGGAATTCACTGTAGATCACGGTCGAAAGATTTCCTGTCTCAAATGATAATCAATTCCAGATACCCCCTAACCAAGTAGATCTTTCTACTATTCCGACTTGTTAGATAAAATAGCTGTCAAATGATAGATAAGCTATGACCTGCAAATGTTCTTCATACAATCGCAAATCCTAATTGACTAGATCTGTCAAGAATTAGTTACAAGAATTATTTAATCGTTTTCAAAAGAAAGGAAGTTAATGGAATTATTTTTCTGATGATTTTTATAGGCTCAGCATTTCAGTCTACCACTGCCCTCCTGAGCCTTAAAAGTGATACCCAATCGCAACTCAAATAAATGCACGTGTTTCTACATTTTCTCACTTTTAAACCGGTCTCCCAGTCCCCTCAGAGCTGGAGGAAAGGTCTGGGGTAACTGATGATGGAATTTGGTGCTGAGGCCAAGTCTGCAGCCAGGCTGGAGCCACTTGGGTTGGGGAGCTGGGGCTCTTGTTACAGGCCAACTATTACCCCCTAGGTTGCCTCAGCCACTTCAGCAGGAGCCCAGAGAGAAGTCCTGAATGGCTCCGGGCAACAAAAGGACCTTTGTGCACAGGGAGCAAGGGGCCTCAGGGAAGATTTGGTGCAAAGGAGGTGCAAGGGAAGGTCAGCAGCCTCCTCACCTCTGCTCTCTGCTGGGAAGGAGAACTAATGGGTTAAGTAGAAGAGTGGGGTTTGGAAGTCAAGAAGTCATTGACTTAAAGAGCAGCAAGATACCTTACAGATCATTTAAACCAAACCATTCATTTTACAGTTGGGGGCACTAAGGCCCAGAGAGGGGAAGGGACAGGCCCAAGGTCGTACAGCTGGCAGAAGGCAGTCAAAACTGAAACCTAGAACTTCTGATTCCCCAATCAAGTGTTCTCACTTCAGTGCTTACGAGGCAGCTCAGAATTGTGGATTTCATTTAGAGAGAGGAGCCTCCAAAACTGATCTCCATCTCAGGAGCAATTCACGCTCAACAACGTGATGTGAGGACTTGGAAAAATTATGAAGTGACATGGGAAAGCCGAGAGCACCTAGTGAGTCTTGGAGTGAGTCCCGAATGCTGGAACCATCTCCTAACCCACTGGTTTGGGCTGCTGTAACTGGCTCTGTGTTTTCCAGTGTTTGGTATTGTTATCCAGGGTCTGGCACAAATAATGCCCCTTTTTATTACAAAATCTTTTATTACACTATCATAAACATGTCATTCTGTAACATAAGAATAGCACACTCAAGTACACCATAGGATATTTTAGGTGAAATGTTCAAATTAAAACTATAAATTATTACACCCATATTGTTACCCTACCAACCACACTCAAGCAGGCCTTACTTCTGCTGGACCCTGTATTTATGGGATGTTTTGGCACAAGACATCGACATCTTGAATTGTGACAGATACACATTGAACTCTGTATGTATCAGAAGAAATATAACTAGCACCTCAAACCCTAATTTTATAGATATTAGAGCTTAAAGTGAGGTTGTTTAAAATTGGACTGCTTTTAAGAAAAACAATAAGCATATAATGGCACAGGATAAAGTGATGGCAAATACCGTGAAGTTGGTTCACATATAAGCGAATGTTGGGAAACATTGCACTAGTGGATTCTTGGGTTATGATAGCAGGACCATCAAAGATCATTCAGGCCATGCTCCAGGGCCTGGGCAGCCCTACATATGGTGAAGCCATTTGGACATTCTTTTTGTTTTCCCTTAAGACTTTATTTATTTATTTATTTATTTATTTATTTATTTATTTATTTTAGAGAGAATAGAGGGACAAAGAGAGGGACAGAAACATCAATGTGAGAGAGAAACGTTGATCGGTTGCCTCTCGTACATGCCCCTAGAACCCACACCCCAGGTATGATCGGGAATGTAACCAGCGACCTTTTGCTTTGTAGGACAATGCCCAACCAACTGAGCCACACAAGTCAGGGCCAGTCGGACGTTCTTAATGTTCTCTTGTGAAGATGGTGCCAAAGGTTTTCTCTGCCAATGACCCCACATAGGATAAAAGCAGTAGCATTTCAGAGAAATCTCTGATTGACTGATCTTAATAGCAAGAAGATTAGATGTGCCAATCACCTGCAATTGTCACCTGTGCATCAGAGTCTCAGCTTTTTCTTCTCTAAAAAGTCCCTGGTTGGTCGTCTCCTCTACTAATTCTGTCCCACTGTGGTGGAACTTACAAGAATGGCATATAAGAACACAACAGGCTCAAGGTGCAAATGGAACATTGAGGGTCAGAGAGAGGATCGTTCTCCAGATCATTCAACCATGACAGGCACAGTCCAGACTGGACCCCAGGTCTCTTTACTCCCAAATTAATGCTTATTCCACCACTGCCCCACATTTTTTTCTCCATTGCCCCTTCCTCACACTCCCCTCAACAGCATCCTCACCCCAATTCAGGCGGCTACGGCCTCCACTGAAGTCTTGTCTGGCATAGCTCACTTTCTTTAGACCTGAACTCATCAAGGACCCAAGAATCTGGTAACATGGGTCACCTCCAGGAGGATTCTGGGTGGTTAAGGGACAGAAAAGAGAAGGCTTTATTTGGAGTCTTTTGAATTTTGAAACATGTGAAGGGATTACCTAGTCCAAAAATAAATAGCAAAACAAATAAAGAGTTATGTTCCTTCCCTGAGCTAAATCTCAAAACCACTCACATTTATTTAGCACTGTTTTTAATGTACTATCTCACGATCTGTAGAAGAACCCCATGCAATAAATTGCCCCATTTTATAGATGTGGACAGTGATCCAGAGACAGGAAGTTCCCTGCCTGGGCTCACACAGTGAATCAATAATGACATTTGGGCTAAAATCCAGGCCCCTGATCCCCAGTGCCTTGATGCTTCCATAGTCACATCCACGAAGCTCGTAATTTGTGCCAGATTATCCTCGCATCAGCCTGACCCAATGTGTTCACACTTGCCCTTAAATAGACATTTTCAAAACTTTAACCTAAAGAATTAGCACAACCAGTCCCAGCTCAGCTTTGTAGGTGGCGACCTCTTCTGCCTGGCCCCACCCCCTAAAACACGTGTCTATCCTCTGGAAGCCACAGACCACTCAGCCACCTGGTGCCCACCCTCCCAGGGTGCAAATGGCGACTTAGCCTGGCACAGACATTCTAATGAGGCAACTTGGCAGCTGCAAAGGCATTCGTCTGGGGGGAGGGTCACTATTTCAGGGCCTGAGGGGTTTCTTTTTAGCTTTTGCAGCTGGTGTCTCCGAAATGGAGAAGTTTGTCCTTCCCCCAGTATGGGCAGCCCACAGATCTTGTGCCCCCAGAAGTCTCTGTTGCAAAGCAGGAACTGTGCTCAGCAAGAAAGCCTGGAATGGTGATGGGGGAGGTGGCGGGGGGGGTGTGGAGAAGCAGATGTATGTTGTGTGCTGATCAAAGCAGTGTTCCTGTTTCAAAATAGGTCCCCTCTCATCTGCTGTCATGGCAATGCAAATAAACACCTCATTCTGTTAGCTCTTCTTCCTTTTTAGCAACCACCACCCAAGAACTCAGGGTCTTAAGGTGGAAAAAGTCCTTGGGGGGTCATCAGATCCCCTGTCTGCCTCTTGGTAACACTGTGTCCAAACTAGCTCCAACTACTTGGGGAGGTCCTCAGGACCTTACACAGGTCCTTACTTAGCACGTCACTTGTTAATTACTGACTTTCTGTTCCACATGCCCCCCAACCCTTACTGCCACCTAGGAGCCGTGCTCATTCAAGTCATGAGCTCATCCTGATGAAAAACTGGAGCCAATAGACATGGCTGAGATGGGGCTGGAGTCAGGAGGGTGGCCTAGACGACCTCAGCAAAGTCTGGACGATGGCGGGAGTTCAGATGCTGGCAGTCAATGCATTCCTGGCCAGTATCTTCCTTCCTCTTCCTCCCCAAAGTGGCCATCGTCCTCTGGATGATGATGTCCTCCTTAACAAAGGGAGTTCCTCCCAAAATGACACCCACTTAGCCACACCCAAGTAGAACACCAGAGGGAGAAGGCAAATTGGCAGTCAGGGAATCAGGCTCAAGGAAACTTGTTAGAGAAAAAAAGGAGGGATCCTTTTTTTTCTCTCAAGGCTATCTATATCCCCCAAGTACTAACTATTCATCTTGGTAGCCTTCTAGATAAAGCAAATTGTGGAAATAGCAAAAGCACTGACGCCCAAATGCCAAGTCTCTTTCCTTCACCCTCCACTTACCTGTTGTATCTCTCAGCATACCTGCCAACCCTAACACACTTCCTCCCCAGTGGACAAAGGCCTCTGAGAATAAGGAACACATATGGGTAGCTGCCACTTGCTGGTAGCTCTTCGAGGAAATCCTCCTCTGGCTCCCTAACTAGACAAAACCCTCCATCCGAGAAATGCAGAAGCTGTGCGTGCTTACTCACCTCCAAAAGGCCAGGCCCATGTAGCCCAGGAAATGCCCACTGGAGGGAGACAGATCCTCTCCAGATTCTGCACCTAAGCCATTAGCTGTACTGCCCAGGAACCTAATCAGCTAGCCCAATAGGGGCACGGAGAAGCTGAAGTCCGTTGCATGCTACTTATGAGCCCCACCTCGCACACTTACCAGCATTCTTCCTCCCATGCCGTATCGGGAAGCACTGCAAAGGAAACAGAGAAGAAATCAAAACATTGCAGACACCCATGCAATATCAGAATGGGAAGAGATCTTTGCAGTCAGCAAGTTAGAGCTGCCCATTTTACAGAAAGACACACTGAGGGCCACAGAAAAGGAAAATGAAGTACAAGTGGAGGAAAGTGGAACCTAGAGGCCCAGGCTCCTGACTCCCCACCATATACTTTCTCTCACTCCACTAGCTGACTCCTCCGGTTCACCACATAGGGAGCGGCACCAAGTTAGGGGGTTGGGGACAATCTATACAGTTCATGGTACTGTTCCAAGGTCTGACAATAGGGACTATGAAAGAATTGGTCAGCATTGGCTTGGCACATACCATCCTTGGTATTGCATCAACCAGGTTAGAAGAAAGGTGTGTTGGTGGAAAGAGTAGTATTTAGAATTGGCAATCTCAAGTTCAGGGCCACCTTCTACTTACTGACAATGTGTCATTGGACATAACCTGTTGAGCTATAGTTTCTGCATCCACAATACTAGGATGGTAATAATCCCAGTCTCACAGGCTTTGTGAGAAATTAGTGTACCTTTAAGCACTTTTTAAAATGATAAAGCACATTATAAATTCATTCACTCAGGAAATATTTCTAGAACACTAATGCCCCTCAAAGCCCTATGCTACATGCTAAGAATATAGCGGTGATCTAGACAAGTAACGTCCCTGTCCTCGTGGAGTGGGGGCAAACAATAAACAGGTCAATCAATCAATAAATAAGGAAATTTCAGATGTCACTAAGAACCAGGAAAGGGAAATTGAAAAAAAAAACACAGGATGAGGTAGAGTGTAACAGGGCAGTAGGAATAAGGGGATTGCTTTTCTTTAGAAATGGTGGTCGGAGAAGCTCTCTCAGAGAAGCTGAACTTTGAGCAGAGTCCTGAATGACAAGAAGGAGCCAGCAATATGATGATCTGGGTGCAGAAGATTCCAGGAGAGGTTGAAGAGAAGAGGCCAAATTACTTAGGGCTTTGAAGGCCAGGGTGAGGGTTTCAGCTTTGATTCAAATGACAGTAGGTAGGCACTGGGAGGTGTGGAGCAGGAGAATGACAAGGTGTGATTCCCACCTTCAGAAGATCCCCTGGCAGCTGTGTGGGGAATGGGTTGTGGGGCTAGAGTGAAACAGGAGGATCTCTTAGGAGGCTTTTGCAATAGTTTAGATAAGCAACATCGGTGGCTTGGGCTAAAATAGTAGTGGTAGAAATGTTAATTCAATAGTTAAAAAGGAAAGAAAAAAGGGTTCCTCTTAGAGATAGATGGGACTTCTTACCTATTCTCTTGCTTTTGTGCAGTCAGCCTCTAAACCAAACAGAGGTTATCAGGAAAAGAGTTTGCCACAGTATTTTTCATCTCCCTTATCCTCTCAACAATGATTGCCACGCCAGGTGCAGACAACAATGATCTCTAATCCTTGGAGATTAGGCTCAGCCCTAGGTCACCCTAAAACGACTAAAGGTCAGATGCACCCTTGTAGACCATGAGACAACCTGGTGAATCTTCAACCCACAATTGGCCACAGGAGAAGAAGGGGTAGGAGGTGACCCCCAGGTGTTCACTGACAAGGCCCTTGAGGGATGTTAGTGAAGGAAATGGAAAATTCTGGAATGACATAGATTTTAAAAGGAGAAAGAACAATCAAGAGAGACAAATATGAAATTCCTCCACAAAGCTACAAATTGGACCTATTTAGGATTAAACAAGTCAATATACTTCTCACTAGTAGACAAAGGGTAGCAAAAAGAAAAGATGAAGGACTGGGAGAGAAGGAGGAACAAGGCCCTATGTAGTCCTAAATGAGACAATTCTGGGAAATTAGGAGAACTGACAGGCAGGACAGACTGTTCTGCAGTCCTGTTCTATTCATATTAAATTCCCTCCTCTCCCACCCTGCCCCCCAATCTGTCATAGGTATAACAGAATTAAAGCTAGTTCAGGAGCTAATTAGGTTTTAAATTTACACAAGAATTTACAGGTTACAAATAAGTACCTTGTTTGACTGTCACAACCAGTCTGCATGGTAGGTTTTATTATCCTCATGTGACGCATGAGAAAAATGAGGCCCAGAGAAGTGAAATGAATTACCCAAGGTCACACAGTTAGTAAATGTCAGAGCCAAGTTTACACTTTAGGCCTATGTGGCTGCCAATTTTATGGCATCTAATTCTTTTCTCTCTGTGGTCCAAGATAACCCAGACTGGGCCAGGACTACGAGTCCCACTCTGTTTTGGACCCTGATCCTGCCACTATTTTGTTAGCTGAGGGTCTTACAGGGTAAGATGAGACACGAGCTTTTGCATCAGGGTTTTGCTACCAAGTGAGGGCTCCTTTTGTGTTCTGGTTGTAGACAGCCATTCTGGAAGAAGACCACGATTAGTGCTGACCGTCTTCTTATCCAGTGGGTCATTCATTCACTCACTGTGAACCTCCTCTGGGCCAGGCCCTGTGCTGGGTAATCAGAGATTCAACTAAAACTGGCATGTTCCCCGCCCTTGAGGAACTCATGGCCAAGTCGGGGGGTTGGGCCACATGCACAAATCATCACAACTGCATGTGAATGCGGTTGTAAAGTATAAAGCCTTATGGAACTGAGCAGAGGGAGAAGTTAGTTGCTGACAGTGCAGGTGCGTTGTCACGAGGACATTTGGGGAGGAAGGAGCATTTGGAACAGGTCTCGAAGGATGAGTAGTAGTTCATGAGGCAGACAAAGAGGCAGAGCGTGGCAAGCAGAAGGAAGAGCACAGCAAAGGGCGAGGACGTGTGCAAGCATATGGTTTGAGGAACTGTGCATAGTCCGGCTGGAGAGCAGAGTGTCAGACAGTGAGAAATGAGTCTGGAGCAGTGGGTGGGGGTCAAATCGTGAAGGATTTTCTAGGTCACATGAAGAAACTTGAACTTTATGCAGAGCCCTGTGGAGAGTCACTGAAGAGGTCTAAACAGGGGAGTATTATAGTCAGATTTTAGTTCAGAATGTTACTCTATCTGTAAGAATAGATTGAGAATGGGGGTAGGAGAAGTTGGGCAAAACTAGTGAGAAGGCCAGAGCAGATCAGGGCAGTGGTCTTCAGAATAGAAAGGAGGGGAGCAATATATGAACTATTTTGTCATTAGAACCAAAGTCAGTGGTAGGATGTGGGAAGATAAAAGGGGTGTCAAGGATGAATTCACCGTTTCTGGCCTGGGCAACAGAGTGGCTGACAGGGGCCATCACCGTATTTTGCCGTGTATAATGCACATCCATGTTTTTGGCCCAAACTTTCAGGGGGAAAAAAATCCTTCATTTTAATTTTTAATTCAATTGTTTATTAATTTATATTTAGAAACAAAACCGACTATCATATTCCAAGGTATTATTTTGCATATGGATATCGTTACTGCTTTCTAGAGTTACACTTTTAATGCATAAGCATAAATAAAAGAATTAAAAACATTTGTATAGCCCTGGCTAGTGTATCTCAGTGGACTGAGCGCAGGCTGGGAACCAAAGGGTCCCGGTTCGATTCCCAGTCAGGGCACATGCCTGGGTTGCAGGCCAGGTCCCCAGTGAGGGCCATGTGAGAGGCAACCATACATTGCTGTTAAGAAAAAAAGAAAGAAAAAAAAACATTTGTATAGATATGGAATTAGTACTACCCATATATAATGCGCACCCTTATTTTCCCCTCAAAAATTTGGGCAATGCCCTGGTTGGTGTGGCTCAGTGGACTGAGCGCTGGCCTGTGAACCAAAGGGTCGCTGGCTGATTCCCAGTCAGGGCACATGCCTGGGTTATGGGCCAGGTCCCCGGTAGGGGGCGTGCGAGAGACAACCACACTTTGATGTTTCTGTCCCTCTCTCCCTTCTGCTCTGTCTAAAAATAAATAAACAAAATCTTTAACAAATGTTGGGGGCAAAAAAGTGTGCATTATACACAGTAAAATATGGTAACTGAGGTCAGGAACAGAAGAAAAGCTGTGGTTGGGGGCTGGGGGAGAAGGGTTCTTCTTTTTGTAATGAAGCTCTTTTGGACCTGTTGGGTTTGAGGGTCTGTGCAGCATCTGCTCAGAGCTGTCCAGTAGGCACTGTGGTAGATCTGCAGATGCAAAGGGGCACAGAAGCAGGTATGGTCCCTGCCCTTGAGCAGCTTGCAGTCTAGAGGCAGATAGAGTGACCAGACAGAACAAAGACAGATCAGGAGTTTTTGAGAGTTAAAGGGAGTCATGCTGAGAGAGTGAAAAGGACAGAGAGCCAAAATGGGGGTGGGGGCAGAAAGCTACTTGCTGCGCGAGAAGCTGGGAGGTCTGAGAGGGGTGGCTTGGAGGCAGGCTGCAAATGCCACTGACTGGTTCTGTGCAGACCGAGGAGTTCTCAGCCAAAAGTGGCTGGGCTAGAGCTCACTATCCCTGCATGGTCTCTGCTAAACCTGCAAGCTCTACAACTAGCCCTTACCCTGCTACCTAAGGGCAAGCTTAGGGAAATTATTCGTCCTTTCCTTGCCTGGTTTTTCTGCTTCCCCTGAGCTCCTGGCCAGCCCTATGCCACAGGCCCAAGCCTGGGGGCCAGTCAGGAGAGCACGTTCTTCACATTCCAGCCTCCCCCGGCCCTCTCAGCTGAGCCACACAGAGCCCTATTCACAGCCTGACCCTCCCTTCCTCCAGACTGAGCTCTCACCGCCCCCAGGCCGAGCCCCATGTTCTGCCAGCAGAGACTATGGCTACTGTGGAAAGTAGGCTGAGCGGACCCTTCAGGAGCTGACTCTTCTGTCTCTTGAGGTCTCTCCACTGCGAGGGGGTGCAGAGCGCTTGACCACTTGTGCGTGCGCGACTGTGTGTGTGTTCTATGTCCTCAGCTGACTCCTCAAGGCTAGGCCTAGAACAGGGGCCGTGTTGGGCTGGACACAGGGGCAGATAAGACACAGGCTGGGTCCTCTGAGGTGCTCACAGTCCCAGGTGGAGACAGCTGGGTGCATGGAGGGGGGCATGTGGGCTGGAGCTGGATTGAGTGTGCCACTGAGTCAGTCCTAAATTAGAGTACTGGTGTCATGGGGCCACTTTTAAACCCCATCCCAGGGGCCTGGGATCATGAACTCATGTTCAGGGTGTGATGTCTCCTGGGAGAAGGGTGCTGAAGCCCCGAGGGACACCCATCTCTTCCCTGGAAAGGGTAGAGGAGACCCGGTTCAGAGTAGGACTGATCAACACGTATGACTTTGACCAATTCTTTGCTGGGCTTCAGACTTGTTGCCTATAAGTGACAGTGGGCCCCTGACGACGCTTATCCTTCCCTCACAAGGAAGAGAGTGTGGAACAATCCCAGTCAGGAAAGGTCAATGGAAGCAATGACTTCTAGAAGGTCTTGGTAGAACTCAGAGTCTGGGACCGCCTTTCTGAGGACTCCCCAGAAGGTCTATCTTCCCTTTGCTTTCTCTCAGAGGGTATGAGCTGTCCCTACTACCGTGGAGTGTGGGGGTCTTTCCAAAGGCCCGACTCCTCTTGCCCATGCCCCAGGACTACCAGGGTCTATCACACATTCACCCACTTCCAAAAGAGTGCCCGACCTGTAGCCTCAGGAATGCTGATCTGCATATCATTTTATAACTCACTCTATGACAGAAATCCCTGCTGCTTTGGACTCTATTCACCTTAATTCCCTCCTGCCAGTCCTGGCAGGGCCTCCTTTCCACCTTACCCCCTTCCCCCCTCCCCACTCCTCCCCTGGCCGACAGGGCTTCTCCAGGTCCAGATTCTTGCCTTTGGGCCCCTTTTTCCCCAGCCTTCTTCAGTCTACTGACTCCCCGCCTCCACAGCAGGCAAGAGCTGGGCCAGGAAGGAGAGTGAGCTAGCAGCTGCAACCCCCAGGGGTTCTCTGGATAATCTCAGGAATGTCATATCCCGAAGACTTGACTTTCCCACTGGCCAACAGGGACCCTCCTTCCTGACCAGAGCTTGGGAGCCCTGCCAGGAGAGGGGCCTTATACAGGGTGAATGCAGGAAAGAGCCCGGAGGGGAGACACACAGTGGTTCCAGGGTGGAATGAAGCCTCTTTTCCAGACTCTGAACTAGTCTGACCAGGTGTGAGGATAGGAGGAGCAGAGGGAGTTACCTAAACAACCCGCTCTCTGAGCTTCAGGGTCCTGACATCCGTGTTTCCTACTCTCTTTTTACTTCCACTGGATGCTCCCCATTCTAGGCTCTCCCCAGGCAGGTATCATTTTTCTTGTGTTATAGATAGAAAAACTGGGGGCACAAGCCATGGGCCCAGGCTCACAGAGAGCAACCAATCCTCTTTCCTCAAATTGAGCCTGCATTTGCTGAGCAACTACATGTGGTGGGTCCTTTTGCACATGTCGTTGTTGCAATCAATTATGAAGCAGGAAATCTTCTGCCGTGATGTTGATGAGGAAACTGAGGCTGAGAGAGAGAAAGGAGAGGCTGAAGCTGAGCTACCAGATTAGTGTCCCGTTTCCAGCAGCTACTGCATTCTATCATCCTACCACATTCTTCTCTCAAGGCCCCAGGGTAACCCAGCCCAGGTTAGAGGAAAGGCCAGGGAAAGTCAACCCACACCCATCTCCAGGGCTTCAAGCCCCATTCCCCAAGTGCAAGATTTCCCCTTAGCAGCCCCAGCCTTCAAAATGCCTTGGAACTACCTGGTCGCTGAGATCCCTGGCAACAGCCAGCAGCTGCAGCAGCTCAGAGGTGGGCCTGATGGGTGGGGTCAAGTAGCTCCACGCCCCTACCCCATTGTGAAACCTCTGACCCTAGATCCCAGTCCAGGTCATGCGAGTTGCTGCTCCCTAGTATTGTTACTAGTGACTTGGAAATGCAGCCCAGGCTCTGGCTCCCAGGACTTCCCAAACCTCCAGCTGTTCTCAGGACCCAGGGGCCACTGGGAGGACTGGCCTTCAGTGCAGGCTCATTTCCCTGACCCAGGCTTTCCTCTCCTCCCCAGGGACCTTGAGTGGAAATCACTGACATTTTGGGAGCAGTTTTTTTTTCACTTGGCCTGGAAGTTCAGAGAAGTATATATGAAATATAATGGGAATGCCAGACAGCAAAGGAAACCATCAACAAAATGAAAGAACACATCACTGAATGGGAGAATGTATTCTCCAGTGAAACATCTGATATAGGGTTAATACCCAAAATGTATTAAGAATTTATACAACTCAACAGCAGGAAAAGTAACAATCCAATTTAAAAAATGGCCAAAGGCTAAGAATCCTGAAACATCAATCAAAAAAGGATATATGCATCCTTTTGTTCACAGCACTGTTATTTACAATAGCCAAGATGGAAACAGCCCAAGTGTCCAACAGTAGATGAGTGGATAAAAAAGCTGTGGCATATTTACTCAATGGAATACTATGTGGCTGTGAAAAAGAAGGAACTCTTACCTTTTGCAATAGCATGGATGGACCTGGAGAGTATTATGCTAAGTGAAATAAGCCTGGGAGAGAAAGACAAATACCATATGATCCCACTTATATGTGGAATCTAATGAACAAAATAAACTAATAAACAAAATAGGAACAGAGGCATGGTTACCTGGAACAGACTGACAGATCTCAGGAGGGAGGGCCATGGGGGGGTGCTGGATAAAAGATGGTGAAGACATTAGCAAAGAACATATACATATAGCCATGGACACAGACAATAATAGTATTATGAAGGCCAGGAGAGGGGATGGGCAGGGGCTGCGTGGAAGTGGGCAAATGGGAGAGAATGGGGAATATCTGTAATAAAGTCAACAAAAAAAATGGGCAAAGGACCTGAATAGACACTTCTCCAAAGAGAACATACAGAGGGCCCAGATACATATGAAAAAATGCTCGATGTCACTAATCAGAGAGATGCCAATTAAAACCACAATGAGATATCACAACACACTCGCCAGGATGGCTACCATCAATAAATCAATAAACAAGTGCTGGCGAGGTTGTGGAGAAAAGGGAACCCTAGGGCACTGTTGGTGGGAATGCAGACTGGTGCAGCCACTGTGGAAAACAGTATAGAGTTTCCTCAAATGTGGAACTGCCTTTTGACCTAGTGATTCCACTGCTAGGAATTTATCTGAAGAAACCCAAAACACTAATTCGAGAGAATATATGCACCTCTATGTTCATTGCAGTGTTATTTACAATAGCCAAGATTTGGAAGCAGCCCAAGTGTCCATCAGTACGTGAATGGATAAAACAACTATGAGACATGTACACGATGAAACACTACTTGGCTATAAAAAAGAAGGAAATCTTACCTTTGTGACAGCATGGATGGACCTGGAGAGCATTATGCTAAGTGAAATAAGCCAGTCAGAGAAAGACAAGTACCATATGATTTCACTCATATGTAGTATCTAATGAACAATATAAACTAACAAAATAGAAACAGACTCATAAATAGAGAACAGACTGACAGGTGGCAAAGGGGAGTGGCTTGGGGCAGCTGGATGAAAAAGGTGAAGAGATTAAGCAAAAAAAACTCTTCACAGACTCAAACAACATTATGGCAATTACCAGAGGGAAAGGGGAAAGGGGGAGGTAAAGAGGGGAAAGGGGGGATAAGTGGTGATGGAAAGAGAATTGACTTGGGGTGGTGAACACACAATACAACGTGCAGATGATGTATTATACAAGCATACCTATGAAACCTATATAATTTTATTAACCAATGTCACCCCAATAAATTTAATTAAAAAGTAAGAAAAAATACAGCGAGAGTGCCACAGCAGGAAGGACTCTCAGAGCATCCTTTATTTTATAGGTGGAGAAACTGAGGCACGGATTACATAAACACAGTGGATAGAATATGGACTTTAGACCTAGATTACCTGCGTTTAAAATCCCAAGTTTATCACTTAAGAGCTGTGTGACCTTGGATAAATTTCCAAACCTTTCTGTGTTTCAGTAAAATGAGGATGATGACAATAATAGCGCTTGCCTTGCAGAGTTATTGTGATGGTGAAGTGAGTTAATATATGTGAAGGGCTTGAAACTGTATCTACTACATAGTATGTGCTCTACGAATGTTAGCTAATTTTAGTTCTAACTTTCTCTAGTGCTCTACAGGAAAAAAACCTCAGACCTGGCAATGCCGATCTGCAGCTTCTCTCACCAGCCATATTGTCAGGATGTCTTCCAACGTGACTCCCCCAACCCCAGCAGCCCCCACTCATATCGCTTTGGCACCAAAAAAGTTAAAGGCAAAATAAGAATTTGTGGCCAAGACGTAAGTCAGAGTCCACGCCTTGCTTCCTACTTCTCCTCATCTCACCTCCCCAGTTCCCATCCCCATCTCTCCCACTCCCCGGAATATTGTCCAATTTCAGGTGACTCCTGAGCAAAGCACACTCGTTTTGCTGAAATGGGCAACAGGAACAGGGGGAATGGGGTAAGTATTAGGACTGAACTGAGATCAGACAAGTTCTGGAGGTCCCCGTCCTCATCCCCAGGCTGGGCCCACTGTCAAGACTGTTCTGGCTGAGCTGCTACAGGCAGTACCCTGGACCCAAGTTTAACCATCCCGTGACCTTGCAGAGCAGGCGGGATTGCCACACAGTGGTGCTAGATAGACTACAGCTGTTAACTGATTGGACATTTTCTGTCCTGACATTTTCTGGACTACATCAGTCATACCCCGCCCACAGGGTGCTTGGCAGGGGTTGTGAGTGTGAAAAACTCTCATGTTGTATCTACTAGACAGAAAGCCCCATGGGTAGGGACCTATAACTATCTTGCTAAACATTATCCATCTGCCCAGGGCCTAACACAGGGATTATCATTTAGTAGGACTTGAATTCATATTGCTCAATTGAATGAATAAAGGTATGAATTCCTGAAGCCTATTCTCAGTCTAAGGAAACCCCCCGCCTTTCATTCAAGATCAAAAACCAAGTAAACATATCAACAGGCTTTGCCATCATTGTTTCATGCATCCTTCACTACAGCCTTACGAGGTAAGAATTCTAATTTTCCCCGGTATACAAATAATAACAGTGGTTAATGTTTTCAGATTGCGTGCCCAATACTTTTCTAAGCCACTTATACATAGTGCAGTGACCCATTTAAGCCTCCTAACAACTTTATGAGGTGGGTACTATTATTAGCTGCATTTTGCAAAGCTCAGGAGATGTGTTCTGTAAACTATAGTGCAGAGGGTGAAGTGGCCTTCTCAAAGTCACACAGCTAGCAAGTTGTGGCTCAGACAGCAAAGGGCTAAATGCCATGTCCTCTTACTGTAGAGGCCCTGATCCTTTCACTGCACCAAGAACACCAAGGTCGAGCTCCCAGACACAAATTTCCAAGTCTCTCATTTTGGCCCCTGCATCTATCACCAATGCCTACATCCAGAGCAAGTCTCCTGGCTCTTTGCCTCCTCCCTCTCCTGTTTCCAACTTTACTCTTCCTCGAAGAAGGCTCCCTTCTCTTTTCCTTTATGAATTATCCCTTCAGATTCCAATCCAAGTGCACATCTACCATGCACCAGGCTTGTACATATGGCATTGCACTTGCAACTCCACCAAGTCTTACCCACTGAGGAGAGGTGGCTTGCTCAGGTCCACTTAGCCTAGATGTGGCAGTTGGGCACTGTGTGCAGGTCAGTCTGACTCCATGTTCAGTGCTCTTTCTGCCACACCAAGCTGCCTTCTCTTTGGAACCAGAAGACTCTTCTGAGAAAGCTTCCTAGATCACGCAAAAATGAACTCACATTTCATTTTTACTCCATCTGTGCCAATGACCTATGCTTCACAGATACACAGCCTATGTCAGCATCTAGGTGATCTACAATTGGCTACACATGGACAATCCACAGTGTGAATTTTTCATCTGTGCTGGAGCCAGTACCCACCACTCAAGCGACACATAATTTAACTAGTCTGTGGAAATGCAGAGAGGGGTCCTGGGGGTGAAACCTCCTTCTCTGGGGTTTAGGGCCTTACCTTGCCTTTTCCTAACTGGTTTTTCCACAACCTGAAGGTCTATGTCATAACTCCTTTCTTTGGACCCAGTAATTGAGATACGGCCATATGTATAAGTCTCGGATATACACACCCAAACGCAGGCTGATTAACGGACCTGTGGTAGTACCTTAAGATGAAATGAGCTATCTAAAGAGGTGGTGAAACCCACATCATTGGAGGTGTGCAACAGTGCCTGGCCATCTACTTGGTAAAGAGGACATTAACATAGAATGTAAGAATGGTATCCAGAAGTATGTGAGGGTTTCTACACATTCATATGCTCTTCTGAATTTTCTACAATCCCTCCTGCCCCTCCCACAGCAAATACACACTGGATGTGGCAAATGAGTCTTGCTTGGGACAACAAAGGTCTGGAAAAGTAGAGACGTCCTGGGGACTGGTAATTGCTGAGTCAACAGCCACTGCCACACTCTCACCCTCTATCCTGCCATGCTGATTCTGGGCAAAGATTGGGAAGCTGCAAGCTGGCCTGGGGACAGAGAGGACCCAGGGTGTGAACAAGCACATGTGAGTACATGTGCATACATGAGCACATGCATGTGCATGAAGATGAGCTTGTGGAAGGGTTGTAAAAGCACACCCCCATGTGAACAGCTGCCCAGACAGCCACCTGAAAGTCCCATGCACACTGTAGTAGCTCCCGAACAGGACAGGATGCTTGAGAATGTGTCCTTGGGTGAATACAGGAGAGCCCTCACGCACATATGCACTCCTGTGTGCAACTAAGTACGTGAGGATGGTTTTCTGTACAGACGTCAAAGAGCAAACACCATGCACAAGACCGGCGGCAGTACAAAGAAAGGCCTGAAACGCAAAGGTGCTACCGAAGAACCTTCAGGAGGGTACAGTCATTGAGGATGGGGTGACAGAAAGCAGGGTCCCACCTCCAAACATGACTGGCTTTCCTCCAGGCTTCAGCATTTCGGAGATTAAGAGCCAACAGTGGCAACACTTAATGTTCATATGGTGGAAACAGCGCCAGCAGAAGGAAAAGTTGGCAGCTCAGAAGAAACTGAAAAAAGTGAGAAAGGCTCTTGGTGATAAGGTTCCACCGAAACCTCTGCCCAAGAACATTGGCAACCAGCATGTGTGCAATGCAGCCCCAGGGGGACCTAATGATGAAGAGATTGCTGGTGATGAAGCTATAGACGAATTTGCTTCTTACTTCAACAAACTTCTCCCAAGATCCTCATTACAACATCAGATAGACCTCATGGGAGAACAGTACAACTCTGTACAGCTCTCCACAGTTATACCAAACTCACATGTTTATGACAAAAGAGAGCCGGCTCTGAAAAAAATTATTCCACAGTGCATCTCAAAAGATTTCCAGATCTGATCATTATAAATGAAGATCATAAAACACCAGATGGATTAATTCTGAGTCACTTGCCAAATGGACCAAATGCTCATTTTAAAATGAGCAGTGTTCATCTGTATAAAGAAATTAAGAGGCAAAGGACCCCACTGAACATATACCTGAAATAATCTGAATAATTTTACAACACAGCAGGGTCATTCTGTTGGATGAATGTTTGCATCTCTTTTTCTCCCATAATCCTCAGTTTATTGGAAGGCAGGTTGCCACATTCCACAATCAATGGGATTATATCTTCTTCAGATTTCACGGGTACATATTCAAGAGTAAAAGGAAAGTGGGAATTCAGGAACTTGGACCACATTTTACCTTAAAATTAAGATCTCTTCAGAAAGGAACCTTTGATTCTAAATGTGGAGAATATGAATGGGTCCGTAAGCCTTGGGAAATGGGTACAAGTAGAAGAAGATTCCATTTATAAAGTACCGAAGGAGTAGTATTGACTTTTGCAGAGCAGGTCAACTTGAATCTGTGACAGAAAACTCTTCAAAATAACACTTACTGATTTCGTACACCTTCTTTGTGTCTGGAGAAATTACTAAGTGCCCTGAATTACCACTTGCTGTTTCTGTATGAAATAAAATAAAAGTCACTTTGGCAAAAGTTAAAAAAAAAAAAAAGTATGTGAGCACAGTGACTTGGGAAAAGCGTGGAGTCCCTCGTTAGACCATGACTGGGTGGCTAATCTCTACAAGGCTTCCTAGTTTCATAGGGACATTACTGTCCATGATTTGCTTTCCTTCCCATAGAAGCTGTGTGGGTAAATGAGACAGGGTTATTAGCACATGCATGGATGTGTGCGTGTGTGTGTCTAGATGCCCCACCTGGGATTGCTGTTAGATGCTACCTGAGAAAGATTATGTTGCGATTTTGCCACAAAATAAGTAAGATTATTATCTTTACATAGACCATGTGTGCATCCGGTTGTGTCCTGGCCCCCTGTGTGAACTTGGGCACATCTCCTCCGCTCTTGGGCCTCAGTTTCCTCATCAGTAGTTTGGAGAGAGAAAAAAAATGGAGGAACAGGTGGTTTCTATGGGCCTTCCCATGTCTGATATCGTGTGACTACCTACCTATGTTATAAGAGGAAAAAACTGAGGGACAGTGGGGAGTATTGACCCTCTCAAAGTCATCTCGAGGTCATGGCTGAGATGGCACTCTAGCCAGATTCTCCACCTCCCAGGCCAGTGTCCCCAAAGGACTGATATGCCCACGTAACACAAGAGAGTAACATGAGAGACGATCCACATTCTGGGCACTTGCTATGTGCATAATACCATGTTAGGTGCTGGAAGGGGGCAAGAGGACACACTGAAAAAACAGTCCTGTGTGTGCACGTGTGAAAGTGTGAGGCTGGGGGGCGTACTCATATGTGTGTTTGGTTGTTGTCGGAGACCACAGATACCCTCCCGGCCCACTGGCCTCCAGGGAAGACACATCAGACACGTATGGAACTATTTATACTTGGTTCATCTCACATCCAAGCATCTTGTCCCTTGGCTGCCCCTAACCCCCAGTGCAGCTCAAAGCAGACTGGGGCCCTGGCCTGGCTTTTTGCCACTTTCCCAGTATCCCTGGCTTCTAAGGTGTCACCACCCTTCAGCTCCCAAATAGGTCACTTCTGGTGTGGAGGCTGTGGCAGAAAAGCAGACATGACCTGAGACCTTAATCCTGGAGTTTCCAAACGTGGAATAATCGTTGTTCTTTGCTTTGGTGCCTCCAGTGTACAGAAAATCTGCTTCTAATAAGTCATGTGTGCTGACCACCTACTCCACGCCAGTCACTTTAAAGACAACCTACTGAACCCTCATGGCATTTCTGTGAGGCAGGCACTGATTTTGCAGACAAGGAAACTGAGGCTGAGAGAGGAGCTGCTCAAAGACACACAGCTAGTGTGTGTGTGTGTGTGTGTGTGTGTGTGTGTGTGTGTGTGTGTGTGTGTTGGGCAGGGTGGGGGTGGAATTCAAAGCAAAGTTTCTCTGTTTCCCAGCTCCTCGTGTCTCCCCAGCTGAGGGACAGCTCCATACGGTGTGGGGTGTGGGGCTCAGTTTCCCCACCAGGACTCCAAGAAAGTTGAATGAGAAGATCTGAAAGGGCCTTTTCAGCTCTGGCAGGCTCTGCCAGGGCCATGCCCATCCTTGCCATCAGCTCTGTGATGTGCTCAGAGAGGGCAGGGGGCTCAGAGAAGCCCATGCACTCAACTGGGTTTACAAGCCCAGAAGGGCTGCCTGTCTGACTGGGGCCTCAAATCAATAGCACTGGAAAAGGAAACATGAAACCCAAGTGTGTGTGTGGGTCTGGCAGGCTGCCTTCTCACGCTGAGATCTAACCGTGTGTTGATTGGCGTCTCCCACAGCCCTGTGTACATATGTGCCTGCACATGTGCCTTTGCATTGCGTGCATGCTTCTGTATGTCTACACAATTTTGTGTATGTCCCTGGGTCCATTGGTGCCTGAATACTTGTGGATGAGAAGGCATGTATTTGTTTGTAAGTGTACCTACTTTTAAAAGCACATGCAGGCACACGTCTGTGAGTCTACATGCTTGTGGCTGTGCACCGTATGTGCATTTGCATGTGTTCGTGTGTGCACAAGCCTGAATGGCATATCTATGCACGTGTATGTGTAGCTGAGAGTGTGCACAAACACGTGTACATTCTGTGCTTGTGGACACGCACACAAGTGAATGTGTGTGTGAGTGGTAGTACCTAGGACCTGGGATAGAGGGCCTTGGCCTTTCTTGGGGTTTTCCTACCCCAACCAGTTCTAAGAGGTTGGCATGGGCTGATAGCGCTTGCTGGGAGTCTGAAAAGATTGGGGTCATTAGCATAAAGGGATTTAAATCCATGCCAGGCATTCAGAATGGTTGGCCAGGGTAATGGACAGTGGTGCCAATCAGGCATCAGACCCCTCAGGCACTGTCACTTCCCCTCGCCTCGTCCTTATCATTAGATCCATCTCTCATCGCCTCCCCACCCATCCTCACCGCCATCACAGCCACCTCACTAGACTCTGCGTCACCACGTGGCCCTCTACAACGCCCCCACCTGAGACTGCTGGAGTGCTTTTCTTAGAGCCATCCATTCAATTATATCTCGACTTTACTAAAATTCCCCTGTCCCCTAACACAACAGTCTCCAGACTTTGGAATTTCATGGATGAGGAAGACAATGTTTAAATAAATAAATAGGAGAACAGTCAGAGAGTCGCAAACATTTTTATTTTTCCGAGGACAGACAATTTAAAAAACACCTCTCACTCCTATTTCATAAAAGAAAGCTCATTTGACCCCCACCACCATAAGGCCATGACAATCTCCAAATAAAGAATAGTCTTTTGAGTTAAATTAATTTAGCTTTCTGAAAACTGCACTACATTATCTTTACTTTTCTCTCATTTCCCCACAGATGAGTGAAAATCTCATTTAGGACCACGAACTCATAGATCAATTGCGAACCCTATGAGAGGTAGCCCCTGGATCCCCCTTTCTAGTTCCTCCCCCCCGAACCCTGCACTTGAGGCACAGGGCTCCCCAACCCACCACCACTTGGCTGCCTCCAGACTCTTGCTCATGAAGCTCCCTCTGCCAGGCATGTCTGGAATGCCCTTCCCCCTTTTTGGACTGACAGACTCTTCCTTTAAGCCTCGGTCTCAGCCCAAATGTGACCTCCCATGAAACTTTTCCAAGTCCCTCCAGCTGGAAGTGATCTTTCCTTCCAAGGGTCCCAGCCTTACTTGCATCCTCTTATAGTCAGGCTAGTTGTCTGAAAGTCTTCTGACTGGGTTGAAATGTGTGAAGCCACACAGTGTCAAGAAAAGTATGGAGTTAGGAGTTCAGACCCCTACTCCACTAGTCATACCTCAAGGACCTTGGAAACATTTCTCAGTCACTCCCAATGCCCTTTCCCCACCCATAAAAGCAGGGAAACAATGGGTTGAGGTGAACATTACCACCACAGTGAATGCATTGGTGAAATCACTGGCTAGTCCTCACTGGGAGCATCATTCCTTCTACCCCTATTGCCATCAAAAGCTTTTGGTTTCCAAATGGGCATCTCCGCAATCACTGGATGAGCCTGGAAGAGAGCAGAGGAGCTGCACGGACCCTATTCGCTCAGCCACTGCCCAGCCAGCTCACGTTTCAGGGCTTGACTTCCTTCCCCTCTACCTGCAGGCATCTTTAGCAGCAGCCCTTACTGTCTGAGAGCTGTCATCGGGCCTCTGAAGGACAGATCACTGTAGCCCTGGGGCACTTGTGAGCTCATCCAATGCCAGTGGGAATGTAATCCCTTGAACGTTTTGATAAAACCATTTGGTAATCCTATCCAGGCCAATAAAAATTGGTCATACACTTTTAGCTTAGAAACTTCATCTTTGGGAATCACTACAACCAAAAAAAAGGACTCAAAAGGTGTTTACTGTAGCGTTCTTTAAAACCATGATAAAGAAAAGAAAAAAAAATCAATGTTCAAACAATAGGGCAATGATTAACTAAATTGTAGTAAATTAACTCAATAACATATTACAAACCCATTAAAAATATGGCTTAAGGGAAATTTGAGCTAAATGAATTTCACATCAGAATAAAAATAATATAGGCATAGTGAAGAATCGCAGCTTTGAAAGATAAAGGAAGAACTGCAGGTGAAAAAAAGACTGAAAGAAATACATTAAAATGTTAAAAATTATTTTCTTGTGTATTGAAAATAATGGATGGTAGTTTTTTTCTTTTCTCCTCTATTTCTCTATTCTCCAAGTGTTCTTAGTGCATAGATACAACAATTGTAATGAAAAGATCCTTTTAAAGAAACAGTGCCCCCCAATTTTTTTTAAAGTGCCTATGTCTGGTGCCTAGAGGATGCTAAATCAACATCAGCTCCTTGGTCTTGAGAGCAGAAATCGTGCCCTAGGCAGTTTTGTGGGTCCCACTGTGCAGCTGCATCCCCCGTGTCTGAGGAGACAGCAGCAGTCACCAAATATCTCTTAACTGATGGACTATCTAGCATAGTGTCTGCATACAGTAGGTGCTTAATAAATGTTTCATGTTTCCTACCTCCTCTTTGAGGACAGAAGCTATGTCCCTTTAAGCCTTCGTGTAACTCCTATGGTGCCTAATACAGAGCAGTACTTGCTATATGTTGATGGACATTAGTAATAATAATCATCATAATAGTTACCACTACTCATTTGGATACTATATGCCAGTCATCACATTACATACTTTACACAGATTATCTCTTACATTTGTAAACATTGAAGGTACAAATAATAACACCAACCTCTTCACACTATAAAGTTGGTGTCGCTATTGTCTTCATTTTAAAAGTGAAGAAACTGGGGGGCTCAAAGGGGTCAAGAATCTTGCCTTAGTGGCAAGGCCAGGGAAGCAACAGAGGCAAGTTTTATGAAAAAGAGCCTCCTCATTTTCGTGGGAAAGCAGCAGAAAAGATCGCAGAGCAGATTAAATGACAAAGGTGAGACTTGAACCCCAAGCCTTTCTTGTGCCAAGGTAGTCTCAGAAGCCCATCTGTCCTTCAGCCAGCATGCAGTGGTCCCCAGCTGCCTCCTCCCCCGCTGAGCAATGGGGTGGGCTGGGTCTGAGCAGCCACTTACCTTCACTTTCCTGAAGCAAGCCCAGAAAACGTCCAGCAGAGGAGGCATGGTGGGGCACAAGGAGCTAGCAGAGCCAGGCAGAGCTCTGCTGGGCACAGGCCTCTCCCTCTCTGGGGACTCTGCTACAGGGGACCAGGGGCTCAGCTAGAGCCGGCGTTAGCCCTGCGCTCCATCAGCCAGCAGCGCGCAGAGAGCAACGGCTGTCCTGAGCTCAGCTCGCCTCCACTCCAGGCGCCTCCCGGAGGGCTGGCCGAGGGAGGGAAGAGAGGAAGGAGGGAGGGAGAGAGGAGGCTAGCTAAGGAGGAGGGACCAGGAGGCGGGTCACTGATTCAAACTCGGCACCGTTAATCAGTTGGCTGGGACCGGACAGCAATGCCAATTGAAATTCCCCGAACATTACAATTTCCAAACCTGGAGTGTCCAGCCTGCCTGCCTGCCTGCCTGCCTCCTGCCCAATAATTTACCAGCTCCCCCTGGGGGCTTCTGGGTACAACCAGGACCACACAGGGGCGGTGGATAAAGTGTCAAGGAAAAGGACCCAGAGAAGAGAGCCCTCTACCCAGGCAGGCCCCAGGCAGGTGTGAAAGCAGTCGGTGGATGGGGAAAATCTGCGGCCTTAGGAAACCTTCTCAGACTGGAAGCTCTGGGCCCCGGGTTACAGGGTCATTCTCCAACTGTGCTTGAAAGTCAGAAATGGTGACTCACTCCGGCACCTTCAGGAGTCCCCTTCCTTTCCGGGCCTCAGTTTTCCTGGCCGTATCATGAGAGGCAGGGTCACAAGTCTGTAGGTCTCAAGTCTATTGGGTGACTCCTGTTTGGGGTTAAGGACAAGATAAGTCTGGAAAAATCTCCATTCCAGCCAATAATCACAGCTCTGCTCAGAACTCCTGCGTTGCCCTGGGAGGCTACAGGAAGTCAGGTAATTCCCCAATGAGAATTTAAGCCCCCAAAGGCATTTCCTCCATCCCCCTGACTCAGAGCATTATGGTTCTCTCCCAGCTCAGATAGCCTGGGTGCGTGGCCTTCTCTGAACATCTGCTGAGAACATGATGTCTTCCTTTCTTTAGTCATTCTCACGCTCAGACTCTTCCAGATCCAGAAGTTTAGCCTCATATCTGAACCTGAACACTCTGGATGCACTGAAGTCCGTTCTTTCAGTGGAAAGAGTTAGCATTACGCAGTTCTAGAGACTTTTTGGGCCGGAAGCCATGAAGAAGCAGTGACTCCTCCTCTACCAAATATCAACAGGCCGGGCGCCATGGCTGGCAGCCAGAAGGCCCCCAGAGACTGCATGGCAAAAGGCCAGGCTTGGGTCTCTGGGGGCACATGTCATCACAAGGCCCAGAATAACTTACTCCCTGGGACCTCACTTCCCTTACAGAGACCTGAGATGGTCAGGCAAAGGGCCAAATGCTGGGACACTAGAAGGTCCTAAGCCTGCTTTGACCAAGCCTACGCTCATCTCTGAGGACTTTCCTCATTAGTGGTTTGGTCCAGAGATTTATCCCGGAGGTTCTTTCAGGATCCCTCCGGCTCAGCTGACAACTTACTCTGTGGCCCTCAGTTTTCCCATTTGTATCCTGGAGAGTTGCGATAGCTGATCTCTCCCCTTTTTTCTAGCCCATTCTGTCGCACCCTGTCAGGATGGTAGTCAGCCAGAGGCAAGGCTGGCTCCTTCCCTCCCACCTCCAACTGCACACAGATTTATAAGGGGGAAGCCACCGCGTGTGGCAGGGGAGTGATACAAAGACCCAGAGCAGAGCAGTGTCCTCTCCTTTGAACACGTGCCCTCTTCCCCCACAGCCAGGTAACCATAGCACCTGCCTCATCTGGAGGTTTAAATTAAATGAATTAAAGCCCTGACTGGTGTAGCTCAGTGGATTGAGCGCAGGCTGGGAACCAAAGGGTCCCGGTACGATTCCCAGTCAGGGCACATGCCTGGGTTGTGGGCCAGATCCCCGTGAGGGCTGTGTGAGAGGCAACCATACATTGCTGTTTCTCTCCCTCTCTGTCTCCCTCCCTTCCCCTCTCTCTAATAATAAATAAATAAAATCTTTAAAATAATAATAATGATAAAAAAATTAAATGAATTAAAGCACTTAGTGCAGTGCCCAGCATAAAGTAGTCTCAATAACTGTTATTTGTTATTGCTGAAGAAATTGAAGCTTTGGACCTGAGAGACTTCGATTTGAATGTTGTTTCTGTTAACCTTGTAGCCGTGTGCCCTTAGGAAAGCTGCTTCACTTCTTGAAGCCTGTTTCTTCACTGTGAACTGTGGGTTCACTGTCTACGTAAGGGGACTGCTGCTGAGTCAATGAGATGACACGTTCACACTTGCCATGCTTGGCACAGAGCTAGTGTTCAGTCACTTAGTTCCCTCTGCTCCCTCTTCCCACCCTGGGTGCTCCCGACCTTCCTGGCAGGAAGAACATTGATTTGGCATCTTCTACACCTGAGTTCAAATCCAAGCCCAGATACTTTTAGGCTGTGTAACCACCTTAGGCAAAACTCTTTACCTCTGGCACCCACCCTCAGTTTCCCTGGCTGTAACATGAGGATGAAGATAAAGATCCCTACTCACCTGCCAGTGTTGTCATTAAGGAAGAAGGGGCATGAAGAATTTGACAAGTAATGGGTTCTTTTCAATGAACACAAACCCTGCCTCCTCTCTTTCCTCCTTCTGTTCCCCGCACTCTGTGGGGGCTCGGAATCTGCGAGGCCCTCCCTTGCCTCACACTCAAGGCCTGCCATGAGCAGCAGAGCAGGCATGAAGCCCGCTTTCTCTGCTGGTGGGGCTCAGGGAGGTTCTGGGGAGTTGGGGGTAGAGGACATGAAGATTGTATGGATTAGGGCAGGTGGAACCAGAAGGGCCTGGGGACTTGTGGGCAGACAGGCAGGGAGACTATCCCATGTGCCCTCAATGGACCACCTGCTTTATTTCCTCAGATGGGAGCTGGCGCTGCCTGACATGGCGTGTCCTCTCTAAAGTCTGAGTCACAGTCTAGGCCAAGGAACCCAGGTGAAGGAGGGGAGAAGCCTGGCATGGCTGGGACCTGTGAGCTAGGAAGAATGGCCCCCTTCCCAAGGTCATTGTGCCATCCCTCTGTCACATATGGAACAGACCCCATTTGGGACCGTTGGAGGGACAAGGCTATGCAGAGTGAGACAGGAAATCAGAGACCTATAGAACAGCAGTTCTCAAATATTTTGCTCTCAGGACCCTTTTACACTATTAAAAGTTGTTAAAGACCAAAGAGTCGTTATTAATGTGGGTTACATCTATGGATATTTATCATATTATATATTAAGATGGAGACATTTGAAGGGTATTCATTCATTTCTTCATTTATTTAAAAACATGTTAACATAAACGACATATTTTACAGCATATTTTAATATATTTTATACAGAATAACAGTATTTTCTATGAAAAATAAATTTACTGAGGAGAGTGGCATCATTTTACATTTTTTTTTTTTGCAATTCTCTTTAATGTCTGCCTTAATAAAAGCTGAATTCTGATAGCTGCTTCTGCACTCAGTCTATTGTATTATGTTATTTGGGTTGAAGTACTTTATGAAGGAAGTCCTGCCTCCTATAGGTATGCAGCTTGAAAAGGGTGTAAGAGAATCCTAGGGACTATGGGCCAAACTTTGAGAACCACTGTATTATTACAAGATATTAATTAACCCTCACTAGTGAAGCCTGGAACAGATGAGCTGGAAGAGTCTTGCAGAGCATCCAGTTTGAAACCCCTCATTGTGCAAAAAGGAAATGTAAGGAAAGGGATTGCCCAATTCGAGACAGCAAGTCAGCGGCAGAGCTCAGACTCGGACCCAGGTCTCCTGCTTCCTGGGAAAGTTCTTTTCCCGCCACCTTGGAATAAATACAGCTTTAAAGTTCCAAGAGTAGTACAGTGGAGATTATGCTTGTCTGGGTTATAGAGAGGTTTGGGTTCTGGTACCAGATCTGTTATTGATGCAGCAGTAAGAGCTTTTCAGAGCATTCACAGACGGCAGCATACATCAAGAGCATAGCAAAGATTGTAAAGTAGTGAGCTCCCTGTCACTAGGTGTATACAAGGGGAAAGTTGGCCTAGCTAACCTGTCACATTTCTATGAGTCTCAGAAGCCCAACAGAGGTGATTATAAATGGTACTTGCAACAAACTTCAGGGTTCCTATGGCAAGGCTTGATCAGTCACTTTTCCAGGTTGAACAAGGAACATGATAGGAAGAAAGAAGGGGTAGGAGAGTGATTCTACATTTATTTTGTTAAAAAATCAAATCAATTTATGTATGTATTTATTATACTCTACCTTTCATTCAACAATGTCCAGTCATTCATTCAACAAATATTTATTTGACAACTACCATACAGCAGGCAATATGCTGGGTGCCTGGTTTCAAAAAAGCTATCAATGATTTAAGATGAGAATAATACATCTCACTGCATTAGAAAACCACCTGTCTCATTTCCTCTTCTCTACCTGTTCATTTTATGCCCATTTTGATGAATGCCATGGACCCAGCAAGCAAACCCTCCACTACTGCATTTATTGGGCAGGGAGGAGTGAGAGGTAATAATGGAGAATCAGAAAAGTAAACCTGAACAGAACTTGGCACTTGTGTTTCTTTTTTTTTCCTTGTCTTTGGAGTAACATTGGTTAATAACATCATATGAGTTTCAAGTGTACATTGTAATTCAATATCTATATAAACTATAGCATTATCACTGTCAAAAGCCTACTTCCACCCCTCACTATGCATTTGACTCCCTTTACCCATTTTGCTCTCCCTCACCCCTTCCCTTCTTTGTAACCACCAATCTGTTGTCTGTCACCATTTTAAAATAGATTTTCTTGGTCTCCAAGTATTTACCAATTTTTCGATCAATTAATTCCACTATACCAGAGGGAGAGAGTTTCTTAGCAGTCCACGGGAAGGCAGAGTCAGACTGAACGGCACAAGTGTAGATTTTCATTTCCAATAGTCCCTGCAGAGAATAGAAACATAGAAGTACTCCAACGAGACAAACATTTGCGTAACAATCTCCTAACAGCAAATTACTCTCCTAAAGAGGAATAATGTATTATATACAGCTCCTTCAGGGCAGAAATTTTCCCCCAAGGGGACATGCATTTCCAGTGCACATGTATTTTCAATATGAAGCCACTCACATAAACGTCTAGCACTTTCTGTCAATAGGGCACAAAATCCTACATCCAGGCCTTTTACTTGTACCCATGTGTTCATTCATTCATTCATTCACTGAAGAGACTTTACCGATCACGACTCTGAGCTTGACCCTGAGGATGCAGAGATGATGATTTATGAGCACGTTATGTATACTTGCTCTGTTCTAAACACCCTCAAAGATATACCTCATTTAGCTTTTACCACAACCCTGTAATATGCAGAAATGACTCTTATAATTGCCATTTTATAGATGAAGAAACTGAGTCCCAAATTGGTAGAAAATCTTGCCCAAAGTCATATAGCTGGTAAGTGGAAGGGCTGAAATCAAGCAAAACTCATCTGACTCCAGAGCCCAAACTTGTACACAGTACTGTCTGCTCAGGTCTGGCCCCTGCCTTGGCAGGGGGCTGGCTCACGCCCCACAGGAGAGTTAAGTCAAATAGATAAAGAACTCTGATCCAAGATAGCACAAGAAGTGGAAGTAGAGAGACAAAGAAAAGTGTTATCAGAGGCTAAAATAAAGTCCGCGCAACGGATAAGAAAGCTTAACAGGAGACATTCTGGTTGAAGAATGGGCAGGATTTGGGGAAAATAATGGGATGATTATTTCAGACAGAGGGAACAGCCTAAGTAAAGGCCTAAAAGTAAGAATTCAGAAATTACATGTGACAAATTTTCTTCAGGTGGTCTGCAGTGTAAGGTGCATAGAGTTGCTAGACTGAGCAAAGATAAGTACAGCACATTCAGTTCAAATTGAAATTCAGATACACAATGAGTAATTTTTTAGTATGAGTATGCCTGAAATTCAAATTTAGCTGGCATCCTGTATTTTATACAGCAACCCTATGGGTGCATCAATGAGACGCTAGATTGAGAAAGGGTAGACTAGAACCAGATCATGTCAGGTTAGATAGTTGCCATGTGACCTTGAAAACATACCTCTCTGAGCGTTAGTTTCTCCCATCTGTAATGTGGGGCACTGAACTAGACCACTGGCTGTACATCTATATTTAAAATATGTAGATTGAGCCCTGGCTGGTATAGCTCAGTGGATTGAGCGCGGGCTGCAAACCAAAGGGTCGCTGGTTCGATTCCCAGTCAGGGCACATGCCTGGGTTGCAGGCCAGGACCCCAGTGAGGGCCATGTGAGGGGCAGCCACACATTGCTGTTTCTCTCCCTCTCTTTCTCCCTCCCTTCCCCTCTGTCTAAAAATAAATAAATAAAATCTTTTTAAAAAAATATGTAGATTGCCAGGCTGTTCTTGAATCAGAACCTTAAGGGGTAGGTTCTGATTCTCTGGTGATTCTGATGAATCACCAGATTGGGTTTTCCATTGGGTTTGGAAACCAATGGGCCAGATGGCTGTAAGAGTCCTTCTTGCTTCCCCGTTCCTTGTGATCAATCCAAAAATTAATAATATTGGAGAGGCAAGATATACCTTTATATTACCTTGATTTCTCTAAGCCCCTTCTGTCCACTGGGTTTTCTCACCAGAGGCCCAACACAAAAGACTTTGGAATTCCCCTTTCATTCCTCTCCCAGAGACAGAAGACTACCATCTGAAATGCCACACCATGGGGAGTTCTGTAAAATGCCCCTTACCTCAGCAGGAATTTCTTCCTGCCCAAGGGAGGGGCCCACAGATGGCTGGGAGATAGAACTGAGACAGGGGCTCTGTGTGGCATAGGACCATCAAAGCAAGCATCCAGACACTGAGGCAGGTCTGAATGGGATCTCCAGAAAAGACATTAGATGTCCCTTGGAGAAGTGAAATTCCTGCTGTTGGAAAGTCTGCTCTCCCAGTCACCAGGGTCTAGATGGGAAATACAGACTTCTCAGTGCGGGACCACATTGCCTCTGCCCATAAGTAGGTCAGCTCAGCACCTCCTAAATCCTGTGGCCTCTACCCCAGCCAGCCTGGAAGGGAGTGTGAGATCCCCAAGGACCAAGCTCAGCTATGTTTACCAGCCAGGTCCGGCAGCCTCCAACTTGGGCCAACCACTCCAATTCTCCTGGGAAGTCTTGGGCTCTGTTGTTAAGTGTGGGGGCCCGTCAGGGCCACAGCTGACTTGGTGGGGCCTCACAGGAAGTGGTGGCAACCGAGGGCTGAATCCCATGTGTATCTGATTATCAGCAGGATTATCAGTCATCATCGGGCGAGCACATGAGCAATTTTCTGCATCAAGTGGTGGCTCCAAATGCCCCAGAAGAAGGGCTGGTGTCTTGGCTCTCACAGGTCAGATAGAGTTTGGCAGGGCTAAGCACAGGGCAGGAATTCTGGCCAGCGAGGGAGAGGAGGGAAAGAAATAACATGTCAGAGATAGAGGTAGGGAGACAGAGAAACATGGCAAAAGAAAGAAACAAATTGGTTCAAAACAAGGTCTGAGCCAATGACCCAGTGGAGACTTCCTTCTAGGGCCCCCAGATGGCCCTTGGGAGGAGCTCAGGGAGACACTGGGTTAGTGGCAGCTAAAGCTTAGGAACTTCCTCACTAGGCTTTGATGGGTGAGGTCGAATTCCTTTTCCGGAGATTATGCGCACAGTTTGCTGAAGCAAAGCTGGATGCCCTGAGAGATGACAGGGCCTGGGCAGGCACCATGGGACCAGCTGTGCTATACCTGCTGTAAGGCAGGAAGAACAGGCTTTCTGGAGAGCTGAGGTGACAGCCAGAAATGGGGACATCCAGGAGAGCAGGTCTTCAGCCTGTGTCCTAGGGGAGGGCATGACAACTGACAGAGTTTGGGGACAGGTGATGTCAAGCACTCTGGGGGGCAGCTGGGCCTGTGGCAGCAGGGCTCCAACATGGGAAAAAGGCCTAACTCTAGCCTGCAGGGAGACCAACAAAGGCAAGGAAGGGCTTGGCCCTCAGGTCACCAACAATGGTACCAGGGATCAGAACTGGGATGGCCAAAGTGGAGACTTGGTCACTGTTACGAGTCAAAGCCCAGTGACCTGAACCAGGGCACAGGGCTAGGACATAGCATGGGTATGATGGTGAGGCCAGCAGGTGGGCCTGGGGCCTCCCAATGTGGAGATGGTGCCAGGCTTAGGGTTGGGCCTGCAGGTGGGTCAGAAGGTTTCAGTTATGGGGAAAGGGGACCAGCAGTGGCTGGGTCCCAGGCAACTTTAGATAATGGACCCCTCACAGTGCAAAGTCCAGCCCAAAAGTGTGTGCCCCCTTGTGCTTGACACAACTCAGCTTGTGCAGGGAGTGTCACTGAGACCCTGCCCAAGTGATAATGGCTATAAAAATATGGGGAAGATGAAAAATGATGGAGTATGGGGTGGGGGCTCTTCTAGCTAGGGTGGTCAGGAAAGTGGGGCCTGAAGACCTGAGGGTAATGGTCCCTCCCTCAAGTGCTACTCTTAAGGCTCAAAATACAAAGTGGTTAATGACTATGGAAGCACTGTGGAAAGTATAAGACTGTCCAGACGGAAGGAGTGGTTCCTATTCTTATCCTTAGTGCCAGGAAGGTCTGTTCTTTGCTTTTTACTTTCTGTCATTAGAGACCCCTTTCTCTCAGTTCCTATCTCATACATGTTTCCCTTCCCCCTGCCAGTCCTATGACGGTTCCTTCCCAGAGGCTTCTGAAGTTCTCCTTTATACAAAGGACTCTTCCCGAGAAGAAGGCAGAGCAGATGGCCTGGGGTGTGTTGCCCATGAGTAGGGGGAAGTGGCACTTCCAAAGCCCTGTGGCTTCCGTCCAGTAAGGTCATAGAGCTGGGGTGTGATGGGGGAAGACAGTGGCAGAAGGACCCTCCCTAGATAGCCAGTGTGTCATCTGGGAGTAGAGTAGAAGAGCTTGAAGGTAGGCTCAGAAGGTGCCCCCTTGCCAAAAACTGCCTGTGAAGAGGCAGGGGATACATGGCCAGCAGGACACTTAGCTACAACCCAGACCAGCAGTTCTCAAGCTGGGGCTGTGCAGTGGTATCAGCTTGGAAGCTGTCTTCAGTGACACAATGGCAGAGCCACCTCCTGGAGATTCTGCATCAACACTTCAGTACATTTGGAGAGGGGATCTTGGGGGCTCGTGCGTTTTGAAATAAGTTCCTCAAACTATGCTGATAAGCAAGTCTGCATATGAACCAACAGTCTGGCTTAACCTCCTATGTAACGATAAGGAAACTGAGGAAAGTCAAAAGTGTCTGCCTGAAGTCACAGACCGGGTCAGAGCATCAGGGTTGGAACAGGGGCTTGGATCTCTCTACACAAGCCCAGGCTTCCTACCATTGTCCTATTCTGTCTCCTCACCCTCCAGTCCACATGTCACTAAGCCCTGGGTTTTGGTGCATCCTACCAAGGCTAGGGCTCAGAGCATGTGGTGGGCTGGTTCTCTCATGAGCAGTGGGAATTTCTCCACTAGTCATTAGGAATAGACGCTCGTTGGCTTTTGTCTTTACTCTGTGAGCTCCCCACCGCCTGGTTCTGGGCTCCTGAGCCCCAGTGCTGACCCCTGGTGGCAAGGCCAACCAATGGATGGAGAGGCCAACTTTGTCCTAAGTTCCCAGAACTCAATAGCGGTGAGCCCCTCAGTTTTCAGATGGGGATAAATCCAGGCCCCATTCAGAAAGTCAGGCAGTAGGCAATTTTTCGGAGCATCAATCACTGTGGGATTACTCAAGGTGAATAGGACACAATCCTGCCCTCAAAGAGCTTGCAGTCTCGTCTCAGAAACAAAACAGATCCCTGTATCAGAAAGGAAGGAGCCAGAGGCTGAGAGGCAGCAGTTGTTTCTTATGGCCCTAGCTCAGTCCCTTACAGCTGAGTGTTCTTGGACAAACCTCAGCATCACTCCGTGCTGCGCTTTCCCCTTCTGAAAAATCTGGATAGCAATCTCTGGCCCACCCACCTGCTAGGGTTATTTTTTAGTTTAAATGATAGAATGGATATGAAAGTATTGGAGATCTGTAAAGTGCCACGCAAATGAAAGGAGGTGTTTATCCAGGTCTGGACAGCTGAGCTGGCTGTGGCGGAGGGTAACTGAGACAAGGAGAGCATCGTGCTTTTTAATTCATGTACACATTTTTTTTCATAAAAATGGAAATATTTTTTAAAGATTTTATTTATTTATTTTAGAGAGAGGGGAAGGGAAGGAGACAGAGAGGGAGAGAAACAGCAATGTATGGTTGCCTCTCACATGGCCCTCACTGGGGACCCAGCCTGCAACCCAGGCATGTGCCCTGACTGGGAATCGAACCGGGACCCTCTGGTTCCCAGCTCACGCTCAATCCACTGAGCTACACCAGTCAGGGCAAAATGGAAATCTTCATGAAAGCAGCTTGACTTTAACACCAACCTCCACTAAATTATATACTTAAATTAAACGCAAAACTCACTGGTGATTTTAAATATGCAAATGATTAGGTACAATTCCATACTTTTCTCACTGGACATCAGCTATTCTTAACTGTGAGGATCAAGCAAGTTAAAGCATGTAAAATGTTCTTTGTAAATTGAAAAAACACTATAGACACGTGTTTTTACTATCAAGTGTAGTAGATTCCATTCCATTTCCTTCTAGAATCCTCTAATTTGGAATCAGGCATTCCAGTAGCTCCTAACTGTCTGGCAGGTCAGGCCATTTTAGCATCCAATGTGAGTACCGTGTCACAGCGTTGGGATGGGATGGCTTCCTTGGGCCCAGCTGAGGTCCACAGAGAAGGAGACCAAGCTGCATTAGTTTGGGCCCTAGTGAGGAGGGGGATGGTCAGCTTCCCCTCAGAGAACTCCTCAGGGGGAGAAGGGCTTGATCTGACAGCTTAAAGAATATAACTCATGCAATCCCACTCCTTGGCATTTGGATACAGGAATGAGGGCAGGATCAATCGGCCTTAGAGACTCCACATGACCTCCTGTGTCCACGTCTGTGTGCAGGTGTGTCTCCACTGGGGAGAGGATGGGGGAGAAGTGGGAGGACACATGTGAAGTCTCAGGAGTGCAAAGACTTCAGGAACTGCTCTCTAATCTCTCATCTTCAATTGTTTTGTTTGCTCAGCAACTCTCCCCCTTCTTTTTTTTTTAAAGATTTAATTAATTTATTTTTAGAGAGGGGCCAGGGAGGGAAAAAGAGAGGGAGACAAACGTCGATGTGTGGAAAAAACTGATTGGTTGCCTCTCGTATGCACACTGAACGAGGACTGAACCTGCAACCCAGGCATGTGCCCTGACTGGGAATCAACCCAGTGACCTTTTGCTTTGCACGTATGATGCCCAACCCACTGAGCCACACACCAGCCAGGGTTCTCCTTCCCCTTCTTCTGATAAATGCTCCATCCTCAATTTTTATATAAAATCTGTCATATTCTTAGATACTCAATACTACCACTGCTTCCCAAAGCATACTTCCTGACCATAGCTTATTGACACAGAGATGGGTCTAGGGATGATTGGTTGACCTAAGCCTGAACCATTGAATTGACTTTTCTAAAGGGATTTAGTTACTTTCTGGTTATACAAGGCACAGAGGTCATGCTATCATGTAAGGAGGGACAGTTTGCAGCAGGAGATACTGAAGATGGCACGCAGAGAGAAGCTGATTCGTGAGCTCCAGCTGGATTCAAGTCCTGGCACTGTTCAAGGCCTTGCTTCCCGTTGTTCCTGAGGCCTCACTGTATCCCTGCCTCTCCTGAGGTTTAGTTCCTCAACCCTGCATTATGCTTTTTTGCCTAAGCTACTTTGAATTGAATTGGGTCCCCTCATTTCCAAGGTTTCAGCCACCATGTGTGTGCTGATGACTCCCAACCTTTGTTTTCATGCCAGACCTCTCCTGAGCTTCAGACCCCTATATCCAGTTGCCAATTCAACACCTCTGCCTGAATGTTACAGACACATCAAATGCAATGCATCCAACATTGAACTCGTTATTTTCCATTTTCCTGTATTGCTCACCTTAATGACTAGCACTACCCCCTGACCCCCACACACAGTAACCTAAGCTATAAACCTAGGAAACCTCTAAGTTTTCTCTCTCTCTCATTCTTATATCCAACTACCGTGGTCCGTCAGTTTCACCTGCTACTCTCTCTTGGTTTGCCCATTTTCTCCCTTTACTCGGTCTTAATGTTAAGGGAGTTATTTATTGCAAATTAGAAATGGTCCAGAAATGCCATTTCTTGCACACAAAATTGTAACCAACACTTTGTAACTGGCTATGGAAGTTATTGTCATGACTGGTCTAGCAAACACACTAACTACACACAACTAACTAACTCTTGAATCTTCTCAGCCTCTCCATCCTCTGCATCTTTGGCCCAGGTCAGGCCTCAGGCTGGTGGGGAGGTGTTTCCTGCTTCCTGCTTCCACCAGACCAGTGTGATCGGTTCCTTGATTTGTACAGTGAGATCCTGGCAAATGTCATTGAATAAAGGTTCCTACTGCCCAAAGAAAAAGAGAGGGAAAAATAAAAAAGGTAAGGATGGAGGAAGGGAGGACAAAGAAAAATGGAAATCATTGAATTAAATATTGTAACACCTTCCTAACTGGTCTCCCTGCCTCCAGTCTCCATCCTTCCAATTTGCTTTACTACATTGCATATGAATTGTGGTTTATGCAATAATGTTTTCTAAGCATTTTGAAACATAAATGCGACATGAATATGGTTTTGCAGTAAACAATCCAAGCAATAAAGAAGTCTATGAGTGTGGTCTTCCAGCTTCCGCACTACTGACATTTTGGATTAAATTCTTCTTTGCTGTGGGAGCTGTCCCGTGCATTGTAGGATGCTTAGCAACATCCCTGGCCTCTGTCCACTGATTGCCAGTAGCACTCTGCCAGCTGTGAAAACTAAAAAAACATCTGGAGACATTGGGAAATATCCACTGAGGGTTAAGACCTCCCCCCTGTTGAGAACTACTGCTATAGAGTAAAAAGTGCGTGCCTCCCTCACCCCCACCAATCCCACTCCCCTCCTCAGAGACGATCATTAGTATCAGTTGACAACTATCATTCCAGACCTTTTCTGTGTAGTTACATCCATATGTATGCACATAGCAATGTGATCTTTCCAAAGTGCAGATTTGATTATATCATTCCTCTGATCCGGTTTCCCCCAAATAGTCTGCAGGAGAAAACGAGAAATTCTTAGCCAGGCAACGTAAGGCCTCCTTTAGGCTCTTTTCCAGCCATCCCTTCCTTGCGGTCGAGCCTCCTCTTTAGAAGCTGAAAATGCCATATACTCACCTTCCCAGCCTCCTTTGCATTTAGGACACAGGCAGGGGACTGGGCGGGATGTCTGATGGGGAACATAAGGGAAAGGATCTGCTGCGTATTAAAAGGACACATGTGGAATAAAGTGGTCCTCTTGTCCTTCACCGGATGTGCTTGTGCCTGCATTTGACACAATAAACATCTTGCAGCTCAAAAGAGAGACACTGTTGACAAACCAAGGCTGATATAGCAGAAGGATGAGAAAGCCTGTAGGTCCTTGATGATCACATTGAATCACTTAACCTACCTGGGAGCTACCTCCTTATGGGCTTCTTATCATGTGAGATAATGCACCAATTTATGTTCATGTGTTTGTGGCCCTTTTACTTGAATATCCAATTACTTGCAATTGAAAGTATCCTAACTGAGCGACACCATATCCAACAATTTGTAATTGCATGAACACACTACTAGTACATTTTGTGCCTGCCACTTCCTCTGCCTGGAATGCATTCCCCATCACATCTGCGTGACAGATACTCATGTACCCAGTCCCCTTTTAAGTCACCTTCTTTCCTATGAAGCCTCTCTAACCATCAGCCTATGCCCAGAAATGGCAAACATCTCTCCTTTATGAATTCATTTTATGTTGCTTATATTTTATTGATTTTATTTTTTTTAATTTTTATTTATTTTTAGAGAGAGGGGAAGGGAGGGAGATAGAGAGGGAGAGAAACAGCAATGTATGGTTGCTTCCCACATGGCCCCCACTGGGGACCTGGCCTGCAACCCAGGCATGTGCCCCGACTGGGAATCGAACCGGGACCCTCTGGTTCCCAGCCCGTGCTCAATCCACTGAGCTACACCAGCCAGGGCTTATGCTGCTTATATTTTATTATAATTGCAATTTATCTATGTGTCTATCTCTCCCATTAGACTGTGATCCACCTTGACGGATGTGGCCATATATGATTCATTTTTGAATGAATGTGCTCATCACAAGTCTGGACACTGTTCAGAGACTTAGCAAATGTTTACTGAGTGGATGGATGGTTAGATGGTTAGTGAACGAATGAGGGAAGGAATGAACTAACCAAAGTATCTGGGGTAGGAGATGGTAAATAGTCCTTTTCTCTGAATGTTCTGCTTCAGCCCATGCTGGTTTGGACCTTCAAAACTTTGAAAAGGGGATGGTTCTGCAGATAGTAGAGGTCCTCAATCCATTTATGCCACAAATCTGGTCACCACTGTTCTGGACAGAGTAAGCACCTGTCCTCTTTTTCCTGACTACCCGTATCTGACTTGATGAAAAGTAGACAAACCACAAATATAGCCATCAGTCTTTTGTTCCCAAGAGAAGTAATCACCTCAGGGCACACGATCCCGATGAGGTCATCTAGCAACTTGTTCCTTGAAGTGCCTAAGAGCTTGTTAGAAATGTAAAGTCTCAGGCCCCAGCCCAGACTTTTGCATTTGAACCTCCATTTTCACAAGATCCTCAGGTGATTCCTATGCACACTTCAGTTGGAAGAATATGGCAGTTGTTCCATCTCTCCTTGGAAAAACATGCCATTTGCTCAAATCCAAGCAAGTGAGACTTGTATTCACCAAGATCTCTGTGGAAAACCATTCTATAACTTGTCTTCAGCAACATCACATGTATTTTCAATTTGTCTGTTCACAATGTTCTTCATAGCTCCCCTATGGCTGTGGTTTGCCAAGCTCCAACCTAACTCCGTTAGGAACCACCTGGTAACATAGCCCAAAGAAGCGCACCTACCTGGCGATTGTTCTTTACCTGTATCTGAACAAGCTGCTTTGGAAAGAGGCAAGGACTGGCTGAGGCCTGGAGAGGAGAGCCTTCCAGTTTTCTTTCTGAGAGTACCAGCCTTCTAGAAACCCTGGGTAATGATAATAATAACCACCAGGGAGTGATAGTCCAAATATTTCACAACCGCTGTGGCACTAGCTCCGACCAATCAGAATGGAACTCATACCAGTGTGAATCCATTAATTATCCTCACTCTTGACCATAAGTGATATTTGTAGAGCAATGAACACTGTCCTAAGCCCTTTCACGTATCTTCTTTCAGCTGATCTTTACAACATCCCACAAGGTAGAAGATATCCATGTTTTTTTGGTTTTGTTTTAAATTTATTTATTTTCAGAGAGAGGAGAAGGGAGGGAGAAAGAGCAATGTATGGTTGCCTCTCACATGGCCCTCACTGGGGACCTGGCCCGCAACCCAGGCATGTGCCCCACCTGAGAATCGAACCGGGACCCTCTGATTCCCAGCCCGTGCTCAATCCACTGAGCTACACCAGCCGGGCTGAAGATATCCATGTTTTGACAATAAGTAAACTAAGGCTCAGAAAGGTTACGTGATTTGCTTTAAATCACCCAGGAAGTGGTGAGGCTGCAATTTGAATTCATCTTTCTGCACTTCTATGCCACATTTTCCCCACCATACCATAATTCCTCCTCCCCTCCTTGCCTGGACACACATACACCCCACGATTCTGGAGTGCTCCATCAGCTCCAAAGACAGGGTGGTGCCTAATGTGGGGATCTGGGGAAGGGGACAGCTGGACCAGAAGTGTCTCCTTGTCTTAGACACCAAATGGAAAAACAGGAAGAGACCTTCAAGGGAATATAGGCCAATGTTCCTATTTTGTAACAAGGAGACTATACTCCTGAGAGGTGAAAGACAGGCTAGGCAGGGTGTCCAGGACCAGAAAGGACTTTAAGAATCATTTACTTGAACATATTCCCCTGTCACTACCATTTGTTTTCCATTTAAGAAATAAGAAAATGATGGATCAGAGAGAACTGACCAGAATGACAAAGAGGATTCATGGCAGGGTTAGGGCTGAAATCCATGTCTCCTTATGGATTCAAGACATGGCTCACTCTGTAATTACATTCTGGCCCCTTAGACATTCCTTTCATATAACAAAACAGGCGACTCCAACGATACTGTAAGAAGCACCTTTAAAAGTATTTTCTCCTTGCTCGGCATTCATTGGAAGATAAGATTTCTGGAAAGCTCTTCGTAGGAGGAGGAAAAAAAAGAGAAACATACTTCACGGAGCCTTTCACTTTCTAACCTTTTGGAATTTTGAATCCATTCGAGCCTGACTCATTTTTATTCCTCATCTGGAATTTTTCAAAAGGGCATTTCGCATTGCAGTCAATTATTTGACACTTAATGTCACCTTGTGTAACAATCAGCCCATTCCATTTTGCTTACCCGTGGAAGAATGCTGGCTTTTGGACAGTTTGCAACTTTCTTCCATGATTTGTTTCCCATTCCACCTTTTCTATGCTGCTTTCATCCTCCAAGTATAAGAAGCAGACCCAGGGCTGACCACAGGAAAGAGAGGAAAGGGGGAGGGAGACAGATCCAAAACCCCAGCCTGGAGCCTTCTCCGCAGACCCAAGCCCCCTAATCTACATCATAGCCTAAGAATTCTCCTGTGGAGGGAGTGGCAGGGGCTCACAGGCAACTCCATAAAACTGTAAAGTATGAATCTCCCTCTGGCTCTGGAGCCTGTAATCAAGTTCATGTGGCCTTGGAAGTAATATCCCAGAGTTCTGCCACTCACATTCCCATCCCTGAGCTTCAGTTTCCTCCTGTATAAAATAAGAGCAAAAATGCACATGGGGTTGCCGTGTGAACACATGGTGATAGCATATGTGGCAAGAATGTGGTACAAAGGAACCACATTTCTGTGGGATATACCGCAGCTCCTGGTGTATATGCGTGTCTGCTGGCAGGACAGTGGGATGGAACTAGGGGCAAGGTCCAGTGAATCTTTCAGCTCTGCTCCAAGCTGACATACACAAGGAGCAGCACCCTGAAGGCTCGCCTTACTGGGCCCTGCTGTTGCCCCCAGGGGCCCACTCCTAGTCCTCTGAACCAGTCCTCCGGAGGGGGGTGTATTTATATTGGGAGGGGTACAAGAGGGAGGGACAGTGTTCATGAACCCCAGGCCCCATTCTGAAACAGATACATACTGGGGAAATAGGGACTTTCTCTTCACTAGGTTGGGAGGCAAGTGACTTGCTTGAGCTTTTACAGGTCTCTCTGCAGGCTTCTTGTTCTAAGAATTCCTCCCACCACTCTCCCTCCCCCTCTACCCCATTAGGCAAGGAGGAAATAGCACAGGAGACAAACGTTGATATAGAACAAAGTAGAAATGATATAAACACCATCAACACGTCCATGTAAAAGTAAAAGTACAGATGGCAATAGTTAGGAGAAAGTCTAAAAGAAAGGCGAAGGGAGAATGATTTTCTAACACCCCTCCCTCTCTATATAGAAATTTATTTTTATTAATAATTTTGATAATTATGACCACTGAGGAAACACAGAGTGAACATTTTGCTGACACTTTATTAATAATCACAGTGATATTGTAGCTTATGTCAAATACATAATATGAACTCAAGAATAAACTGCAGGAATTGGAAATGCGAACTTAACCTGCAGTGAGCTCAAAACATTCTGAATAAATCTGAACCATTACAAAGTTACTCTGGCCCTGGCTGGTGTAGCTCAGTGGATTGAGCGCGGGCTGGGAATCAAAGGGTCGCCGGTTCGATTCCCAGTCAGGGCACATGCCTGGGTTGCGGGCCAGGTCCCCAATGAGGGCCATGTGAGAGGCAACCATACATTACTGTTTCTCCCTCCCTTCTCCTCTCTCTAAAAATTAAAAAAATAAATGAATAAATAAAATCTTTAAAAAAAAAGTTACTCTGGAAAAAAAGACCCACACGCCGCTGAATCTGCACGCTGTTGAGAGCTGCTATGTAAATGGGAATTCCCTAAGTTAACTCCCGTGCACAACACAATGTTTATTAAAAGAGAGCTAACAAAATGATGCCAATTTGAGAAGTTGAAAAGCAATAAACGTTGTACATCATTATTTCTTTGTAAATATTAATCACTGAAGAGCCAATCAGTGAACTCTGATACATTTTCTTTCATTTTGAGAAGTTGAAAAGCAATAAACGTTGTACATCATTATTTCTTTGTAAATATTAATCACTGAAGAGCCAATCAGTGAACTCTGATACATTTTCTTTCTTGTGTAACTTTTTGTTTATAATTGCCTTAATCTTTCCATCATTTTGAAAAGTTGTTTTGATCATATCATCAATAATTTCCTTCAAACTCTCTAGTATATTAGATATTCTAGCCAGTTCCTTTTTATTCTGAGGTCTCTTCCACCACCACCACCCCCGCCCCAGAATCAGACGCCATGCCATTGCTTCTAGCCAAATTGCTTGGTCAGTGGGCCAGATGCACTGTTCATCAGCCCGGAACTTGAAGGCTTTGCTGGGATTGATTCTCTTATATCCCTTTATCTGTTTATCTACTCTCTATACTGTTGGAAACATTCATCATCTGTCTGAACATTCTTGAGTTTTCCATTCAGATTTTATTATAAGGCATTAAAAACCTGGTTAGAAACAAATAAAATCAACAGGGGTGAAGGAAAACCAGAAATGAAATGCAAACAGAAACAAAATAAACCTAACTATAATTGAAATAACATAACCTCACTGAAAAAGGAAAAAAAAAAAGAACTAACCCACATAACTTTTAGACACAGAATTTTGACTGTAAATTCTCAGGCAAAAGATGAAAAAAAAATCTAAGAAAATATCAAACTAGAGTTAGTTGGTTTGGTTTTTTTTTATACAGTGGTATGATTTATTTTTTCCAAAAGTACTTTATGTGTGTTTGAAGATTGAGCACAGAAGTAAATATCTTGTGGAAAATGGGAGTCACGATATTCACTGTTAAACAAGAGTTACAAATATGGAAAGGAAGACGGTTAGAATGAAACATGTGGTATTGGATTGGTATTAGAGGTATCAGTAGAGTTTTAAGTATATATCTAAACCTGTGTTTATGCTAGCCCCATCCTCTGAGAACTCCATCTGTATTGGTTTCACACCATTGCCCATTAAAAACAAAGAAATGGCCAATTTCAGGATGACAGCAAAAAAAAAAAAGAAAAGAAAAAACAAATGAGCCTGGAACATCTTGGTATGCCAAAAAGTAAGGACATGCTCAAAGAATGTTGGGGGCATGTCAAAAGGACACAGAAGCTAGTTCGAAGGGACTTCTACCGGTCAAATGTGGCACACTTTGAGTATCAAAATAAATAATGAAAGTACAGACTATGACCCATAAAATAAATAAGAATCCAGGAGTCCTTGCTGATATAAGTAAAGAAATAAATGTGCAAATGGAAATAGAAAAAGCTCTTCCTTATAGTAGAAAACCGAAATTGTCATTTGGCAACCCTCACGGTAATGATTGTTTCAGGCCAGAATCATCAATGGATGCTGAAATGAGTGGGTAAAAGTGTGATGAGAAACAGGATGTTTATATAATTTCAAAGTATCTCCCCACAAGCTAATTTAGAATTACAATGGAAAATGTATTCTCTTTAGAGTGGGCAGACTTGGTAAACACCACCTTAACCAGGTGGTTAAAGTGAACGTTACCAGCAACGGGACAACTAGACATCTCATACCTGATGTCTAAGGATGAAACATCACCTCTGGAGTATGCTTGATGAAAACGTGTAACCCAGGCATCAGTCTGAGGAAATATGAGACAGAATCGAAGTGAGGACCATTCATTCCACAAAACAGATGGCCTGTGCTCTCCAAAACTGGCAAGGTCATGTCAAGAAAGAGAAAGACAGACGGGGTGCTGATCCAAATGAAAGGAGACTGGATTGGAGCCTGGACCAGAGAAAGAATTTATTTTTATTTTGCTCTAAATATATTAGTGAAATCAATTGGTAAAATCTGAATAAGGTTTATCGATTAGATGACAATGTTATGTCAATGTTAATTTCATGATTTTAATAATTATACTGTGCTTCTAAAAGACAATGTGTTCATCCATAGGAAACTAACACTGCACAAGGGTAAAGGAGCATCATGACTGCAATAATACAGGGTCTGGCAGAAGTAAGGCCTGTGTGAGTGTGTTTGGTAGGGTGATAATGTGGGTGTAATAACTTATAGTTTTAATTTGAACATTTCACCTAAAATGTCCTATAACGTGCTTGAATGTGCTATTTTTTTAAAGATTCTATTTATTTATTTTTAGAGAGAGGGGAAGGGAGGGAGACAGAGAGGGAGAGAAACAGCAATGTATGGTTGCCTCTCACATGGCCCTCACTGAGGACCTGGCCTGCAACCCAGGCATGTGCCCTGACTGGGAATCGAACCGGGACCCTTTGGTTCCCAGCCCGCGCTCAATCCACTGAGCTACACCAGCCAGGGTTGAATGTGCTATTGTTACGTTACAGAATTCCATGCTTATGAGTTTGTAATGAAAGATTTTGCAATAAACAGGGGGCATTATTTGTGCCGGACCCTGTATATACATTTCATTGAAACTCTCAGTAGCTGAAGTTGTGGGAGTGGATGGGACTGCTCTAGGAGAGTTCGAGAAGGGATAAGGACAGATAGAATGGAACTCTGAGGAACATCAACACTTGAGGGGCAGAGGAAGAGGAAAGCATGGAGCAGTCAGAGACATGGGTGACCCAGTAGAGAAAAGTATAGCAAAAATTAAAGGAGATGATGCAGCCACTGAAACCCTGCTTTAGAGAAAGATTTTGTGACATTTAAAATTGGTCATGCAATAATGGCCAGCGAGAGGGGAGATAAAATAATACATATTGCAGAGAACACATTGGTGGTTCAGAGGTAGTGGGTAGAAGGTAGGAATTACTTTTGTTTGCTTTAGATCCAGGTAACTACTGATGAGACAAAAACATAAAATAAAATAAAAGGCCTTTCACAGTGAAATACAATAAGCATTTATCTGAGATTTTAAAAACAATAGTGATTCAGGCAGCAGTGATTCAGACAGCAATCCAAATACTGCTCTGAACAAGAGACCAAGGCAAGGGGTATCTATGAGAAAGAAGAGTAACAATCACATCAGTGGAAGGAAGGCACTTCTTGTGTTGCAGATAAGCGAACATAAGTGATGCTAATTCTAAACAACTGGTTTTTAAATTGTCAGTCCACTAGCCATCTATCCAGGAGTCATGATATCTGCATTCTTGTTACCTTTGCAAACAGCTGTTTGGGACATACCGTTGCTTTAGACGCAGTCCCGAGGTTGTTTTGCCCTGTTGTGACCTTCCAAAGGTGTGAGGCCTGAAATGCGCAGGGCAGGTCCTCTGAGAGGGCAGCTCTGGCTCTGTTTTCATTTTGTCCATTTTCTCCATTTTGATCAAGATCCTTAAAGCCATTGCTGGTCAATCATTGGAGAGCAGTATTGATCAGTGATTTATAGCATCATTCATCTTTCATTGTCGGGATGGCTAATTTGGGGCACATTATGTCATTATTGGTCCCTCATGCCAGGAAGGCCAATTTGGGGTATGTCATGTCCCACACAGGAGGGAAAGTGGGGTTTTTTGTTTGTTTATTTCATTTTAGGAGCCTTAGGCCACATTTGAGCCACAAGAGTGCCACAACAGAGGAAAGCTTGACGTCATGTTTCTTGAAGGGCAAACACCTTCTGTAGTTCCTTGACGTTACTCATGTGACGTTTCATAGGCCTTAGCAATCATCTCAAAACGTTGAGCCACCATTACTAGATTGGCATTTTTATAACATCAACCTCTGCAAAACAAAGTTTTATGACAGCAAAAAATTCGATAATAACAAACAAAATGCTGAGTCCAATTTACAGAATGGATCGGAACCCGTAGGCATGACCTGGGAACAGCTGCCAAAGATGCTAAAGAGCCATTCAGTGGACACTGTATTTACTCATTTCGTTTGTGCCAGACTTTAATTAATGCCATCCTTATTTTCATCAGGGGTGTTTTCTCTGAGTACAACAAGAAGTATGAACAACAAAGCAGGCCCCACCTGGCTTAGCTAAGATATGGTCAAGAGTCACTTTGTTGTCCACTATAACTCATGCCAGAAAATTTAAATATTTTTTCCTGGCTGGCTATGGTTGTGCCAGTCACTGCAGTTCCTCTAAGGTTTTTGATAACTTTCTAATTAGGTATTTATTCACTGTAATATCTGCCCAAGGGGGGAAAGTATTGCTTCAAATCTGGTTCCTTTACCGGGGTTGACATCACCAGGAATGAAACATCCTTGACTGGGTGTGGAACCAGTTGTATGTTTTAACCTGAGAGGCAGGTTTAAAAATGATGCTCAATGCCGAGTTGTTTTTGTGGTCAGAAATTACTGGGGAAAGTAAGCGATATTTCTTTTAGTGAGCGCTTGGCATCTCATGTTATTTGTGAGATAGGAAGCAACAGAAGTAAAGGGGAAAAAGGAAAGCTGAAGGTGTGGATTACACAGGGCTGGCCTGGAATTTTGGGTTAGTTTGTCCACAACAGACGGCACCTACTTCACTTCCTAGTGATTTTAAATTTCAAATCCTCTGTGGGTTGAACAGCCCAGTTAGGTTCAAGAGCTTCCTTTAAATAGGAATTGTGAACCCAGGAGTTAACATTTTAAGATTTTGTCCTACATGGCTTAGTTAAGATACCTGAAATTCTGTAAGGATCAGGTAGAGAAGAAAACAAAAATGTTTTGATTTTGCTTACATAGGTATAATTTCACAAATTGCTGTAGCATAGGAGAAGAAAACCTTTCTTGTATCTCATAAAGATTAAAAAGCAGTGATATTTTATATAAAAAGTCATGAAATTACGATCATCCTTATCTGTTTTCTTAGTCCCATGTTACTAGTCCTTGTTGATCTTAGTCTTTTTCACATTTTATTTTCAATCACAGCTCACATTCAGTATCATGCTGCATTACTTTCAGGTGTACAGCGCTGTGGTTAGACAATCGCACACTTTGCAAAGTGATTCCCCTGGTGTTCCAAGTGCCCACCTGGCACCACACATGTCAATGCTTCCTACAATGTTATTCCCTTAATCTCTTTGTTAGCAGTTTTATGAGCCCAAGTTTTTCCCTAGACTTCTGTAAATCTTTATTCAATTGAGTGTTATGTTTTTAAAGTTATCACAAACCTACATTTTAGACTACTTGTCAGGGATTTTTTTAACATTAATGCCTCCAGGGTGAAGCGCATCTGTAGGAACATTTTTTACCCAAAGCATCCGAGTAAAACCGTATAATTGTCTGTAAATGTGGAAGACTGGAAGCTGGCCACGGTTAAAGATCTGGTGAGAGTTTACATGCACATACATAAAAATAATGTCCTTGGTCATATGTAAAATTCTTAAGATCCCTTTTCCACCATCTTTTTGCAACCCCCACAAACCTGCAAATTTTATGTACCTTTCAGGTGTTTTCCTCTTCTTTCCTCTCTTATTTTTCTTAAAGATTTAATTTCTTTATTTTTAGAGAGATGGGAAGGGAGGGAGAAAGAGAGGGAGAGAAACAGCAATGTGTGAGAGATACATTGACCGGTTTCCTCTCACACTCTCTCTACTGGGGACCTGGCCTGCAACCCAGGCATGTGCCCTGACCGGGAATTGAACCAGTGACACTTGGTTTGCAGGCGCTCAATCCACTGAACCACACCAGCCAGGGCTCCTTTCTTATTTTTAAACAGTCATTTTATTTTAGGACAAAATTCATTTTTTTTATTCCTTGTCCCCCCAAAACTCGTGTTTTTTTTAAATGTCCTTCCTTATCCAAAAATCACATTCTACCTTCCTTTCTCTCAACAAAAGTGCATCTCCATGCTTCATAACTTCTTCTGTTGAAAATAGAGCATCTGCCCTGGCTGGTGTAGCTCAGTGGATTGAGCGCGGGCTGGGAACCAGAGGATCCCAGTTCAATTCCCAGTCAGGGCACATGCCTGGGTTGCGGGCCAGGCCCCCAGTGAGGGCCATGTGAGGAGCAACCATACATTGCTGTTTATCTTCCTCCCTCTCTGTCTCCCTCCCTTCCCCTCTCTCTAAAATAAATAAATAAAATCTTAAAAAAAAAGAAAAGAAAATAGAACATCTGATTGTTTCATATAAAGTCATTTTGTTTCATCCTAATCATTGTCTAGTAGTTTTGTAAAAAACATTACTTCTTTTGTAAATCAATTTTGGCAAGGTATGGGTTCCTTGCCAAAGGAACAGTCTGCATTTGAAAAAGTTCTCCTTTTTCTCCTCCAGTCTCTGTGGGCATTGTCTCAGTTAGCTCCTGGGTGTTCACGTTTCAAAGACATGATAAGATTTATGACTTTAAGAGACAGAGAAATACTGCAAGCTTTTAGCATTATACCAGAGTAGGTCATAATTTTAGAAATTTTTTGTAATAAAAAGTTTAGCATCATTTATTTGGTGATGCTTCCCATGTAATCTAACATACCACTAAGTCTAATTATGTTAACGTTTGGTCAAATAGAAGCGTAAGTCCTTGTGGAACAATACTTAAGTTATTCACTTCATCATGGTGAGAATTAAAGACTTTTCAGGAAAACACAGAAAGTTAAATGATTGTAAGCAAAATTTAGCTTTTAACAATGAGAAGACTCAGTTACCTGAAGCATTATAGACCTGAGGAGAAAGGACACAAGGAATTTTCTTAAGAAGACATAAAATTCTTGCTTTCCCTTTATCATTTCTTATTAAGAGTATGCCCAGTAGGAACCCGAACCTGGTTCCAGGGGACTCCAGTCCATGAAAATGAGGCCACTTTAGATCCTGCTCAAGATGCTAGATAAGTTAACCTAAAAATAAAGGCCTTTCAAAGTCAGAGGTAACAAGCATTTACATGAGATTTTTTAAAAATAGAGAAGAAAAAAATAGTTCTTCAGGAAGCAGTGATTCAGGCAGAAGCCCAAATAGTGTTCCAATTACAACACAAAGGCAACAGGTAATTATGAGACATCAACATGAGAAAAGCATTGTTTTTCTATTGGTGCAGGTAAGCTAACGTGAGTGGTGCTGACGCTAAACAATTTTTTAAAAATGTCAACCCAGCAGCCATCAGTCCAGTAGTCTTTATCCGCCTCCTTGTTATCGTTGCAAACAGCTCTTTGGGGCATACTGTTGCTTTAGGCCCAGTCCAATGGTTATTTGGCCCTGTTTTAACATTTCAAAGGTTTGAGGCGTAAGACATGTAAGGCAGTTCCTCTGTGAGGGCAGCTCCAGCTCCCCTTTAAAGTGGTTCCGTTTATATAGCTTTTTATTATTTTTTTTAGATATTTATTTATTTTTAGAGAGAGGAGAAGGGAGAGAGAAAGAGCAATGTATGGTTGCCTCTCACATGGCCCTCACCGGGGACCTGGCCCGCAACACAGGCATGTGCCCTGACTGGGAATCGAACCGGGACCTTTTGGTTCCCAGCCCGCGCTCAATCCACTGAGCTACACCAGCCAGGCCTATATAGCTTTTTACACTAGGAAGTTCATGTGAGGCTCATACGCATTAAACTTAAATCTAAATTCATGGAGCAGGTGAGAAGTTGCAGATATGCTCCCCCTCACTTACCTGAAGACTGCCTTCCTCCATTTCCCTCTTTACAACGCGTATGCTCTCTACCCTGGTGATCTGGAGGCAGGGGCTGCAGCCATCGCCCGCTGAGATAGTCCTGGGCATGTAGCTAGGGGGAGCCTTCTATAAGACCTGGTTGAGGTTGCCAGGGGCATGGGTACCTGGGGTCTTGTTGGTGGGCTGCTTTTCTCGGGCTGCAGGGAACGTGGGGCGTGGTGACGCAAAGGCCCTGGGGTCTGCTTAGGGGCACGGCTGCTGGGGTCACAGGGGTCACAAGGGTCACAGGGCGAGTTGGTCGGGCTATGCGGCTCCAGGGTGCTTATTGGGGTCCAGATGAGTGGGGCTGCAGCAGGCGCTCCTTGAGTTGGCCTGGGATACAAGGCTCTGGGGGGCCTTGGGGGCCTGGCAGGCTGGGCCTGCGGCTAATGCTGACTGAGTCTGCAGTGGGTGCTGGCTGAGTTGGCTGGGTTGCAGAGATCCTGGGGTGCCCTGGTGGGCCAGCGGGCCTGGTTGCAGCAGTCGCAGGGCAAGGTGGCCTAGGATGAGGGACTCTGGGGGAGCCCTGAGAGGCAGTCTCCCTGCGGCTGCTGCTAATGCACGGCAAGGTGGTGTGGAGTGCGGTGCAGAGTGATTGGAGCGCCATCTAGCGGGAGGAGGAATATCAACAACGGCGTTTGCGAGCTCCTCAGATCTAAGGGAGTTCTGGCAAGTTCCTCACACATTTCTTTGGCAGGCAGGTGTATCGGAATTAGTAAATGGATTTCCTTCATGTATAGTCTAGTTGCCCTTTAAATCTCCGTGTTATCACTGTCCCTTATAGCAGGCGAGTCTGCCCTCGCCAGGCCCTCAAGTGGTATCCCTCTCCACCGCAAGTCTCCCCTTTGGGATGAGGTTCCCGTGGTCACCCCATCTCAGTTTCTCCCACAACGCTTCTGTGTGGCCCCTTTCTCATTTGCTGTTCAGGAGGAATTGCTCTACATGTAGGTATATATAGTCCCTGCGGCCTACCCTGCCATCTAGGAGCCGACCCCAAGATAAAATTTTTATTTTATTTTATTTTTTTTATTTTTCTTTTCTTTTTTATTTTTTTAATTTTTTTTATATTTTTTTCCAAGATAAAAATTTTAATTCAAATATCAAGTAGCGGCTCCTTTAACCTGGAGCCAAGCCCACCATCACCTGGGTCAGCCGTGTTTCCTCCCTGAGCAGAGCGCTCCCTCCAGCCTGTAGTCATTGCCAGCCTTGTGTCGCTCTCCACCAGGCGTTGGGCTCCTTGCGAGCAGGGACCATCTTCTTTCCATGGCACAACTCCTCTGCCTGGCAGAGTGTCTGGCACAAGTTGGCACTCAAATATGTGCGGAATGAGTAATTTTACTGCTTCTGCTCAAATTGATTGAGGATATTGGGCCATGCCGAATGACGGAATACGCACTTTCCTAATCTCTTATGCTAGTCTGTAATGTGCTGTAAAATGCATCAACTTTAACACAAGTACTTTGATTTTGCTATTGATAGTCCAATTTTCTGAATTTTTAAAATGAGGTTTTGAAGACTCTTGTTGGCTTCAAATTATTAACCACCCACTCCCCCCAAATCCAACCCCTGCCTCCCTCCCACCAATCCCACTCTGTGTCTAAGGAAAATGAGGATAGGGAAGTCAGAGCTTCTCTGTCTGACGGGAAAGGGCCAGAGCTGGGCTAAACCTCACTTGTGCAGCCTTCTGGGGATCCTGCAGAGGCCCCCCTGGATGGACTCAACCAGGAAGCCCAGATGGAAACTACAGACTAGGTGTTTCTCTTCAGCTCCAGAGGCATGCACTGCTTCCATGCCCATTTTTCTTCAGCTTTTCCCCTAGCTTTACGGAGATATAATTGACATATAACATTGTGTAAATTTAAGATGCGTGATGTGGCGATTTGATACATGTATTTATCATGTGATGTTTACCAAGATAAGGATAATTAACACATTCTACCCTTCACATAATTACCATTTTGTTGCTGTCGTCGTGTTGAGAGCACTGAAGCTGTACTTTCTTTTTGCTCTTAAAATCTTTATTTTATTGGGGTTCAGTTACAGTTGTCCTGCCTTTTTCCCCATTGCTCTTCCCTGCCCCAATCCCCCCCCACTCCCACTGTCAATCCCCCCGATGTCTGTGCCCATGAATCCTCTATTTGTGCTCTTATAGTAACTTTCAAGTATACCAGAGTACCTTTAACTAAGTCATGCTGTAGATTAGGTCCCCAGAACTTACTCATCTCCTAACTGAAAGTTTGTACCTTTTGACCAAGATCTACCCATTTCCCCCACCCTCTACCTCTCATATCCACTTTCTTTTAGATAGTTAAATGGTATTAGATCAAATCCTCTGAAAGAAACTATTTCCAGAGGAGGCCAGTTCTGTGGGGGTGGGGGTGGGGGAGGATGAAAAAGGAAGTGATGGGGACACTCTTCCCTCTCTGTGTATTCTCATCCTTTGGAATGTCCTGAGAAGTTCAATCCCTAAGCCCGGAATTAGTCTTCAGTATGATGTTTGCTGGAACTGGTTCTGATAAAAGGACTGAAAGGACTGTCTCAGCACAATTTTGTACTGGCAGGCTTTAAAAAAATCAGACAACAGTGATAACAGATAAAAGCAAGATGAAATGATTTATTGAGAAGATGACCACTCAGGTGAATAATACCACACAATGTGAGATCATCTTCAATAGCAGATCATGTTTGTCTTTGCATTACACACAGTATCTTTAAACTGCTGCACCTCATTCACCAGGGGATGTAGAATCATAGCTGTGATCCTGGTCAGATAATTTAAAAGAATGAAATCAGAGGCGTGTGTGTGTGTGTGTGTGAGCATGTGAGCATGTGTGTGCCTGTGCGTGTGTATGTGTAAACCTCTAAGGCAGATGGTAAGAGAGAGGAGTTTAGAAATATACAGATCTTGTCATTTATCCTCAGACCTTGGGAAGGGGCATGCATTTTCCTCAGGGCACTAACCTAACAGACAATATGCATGTTTGGATGGTGTGACCCCGAAAAGCACCATCTCCTGGAGGGGATGTCACCTGCAGCCCAGACCAAGGAGTCCCTGGGAGGCAGCGGGACTGTTACTGGGCCTGAGCAGCAGAGGAGGCTTTTGCAACTGCAACTTCTCTCTCGGAGGCTCTGGTCTTCCGGGCGACACAAGCGGGTTTCCCAGCAGGGCCCTTCCCGATCTCACCGCCTCCTCCTTCGGGTGTCTTGCCTTGTTCGTCAGGCGGCTGCTGCGGGCGATGGCAATCTGACGGCTTGTTGGGGCCGTGGCATCCAGAGCGTGGTGGGGACCCCTGCTGCAGGCCATCGGCATCGCTCCGGCTCTCGGTCTTTCCTGCCTCCAGCTCCTGGGCGAGGTCCGGTGAGGGTTTCGGATCAAGGGCAGTGCCTCGGCCCCTAGGGCGGCTCAGCCGGTAGCTGAGACCGCGCTGACGGCGTGGCGGTGCGCCCTCGGGCCCTGCGGCTGGCTCGGTCACAGGCAGGTGCACGGTCCGCGGGCCACTGGAGGGAGCGAAGGTGGCAGGGCGGCGGGTGGCGCCCGGGGCCTCTCGGACGGGCGTGAAGCACCGCTGTCGCTGAGTATGGGGGCTGCTGGTCGGGCGGTACCTCTGGCCAGTGGTTGCAGCGAAGTCTTCTCTGCCGTCCTCGCCGTCGACGACGTCGTCTTTGGCACCCTTGGCACCAAGGACAGGCTGAGGGGCTCCAAGGTATATGTAGATGCTAATTTTGAAGCAGCAGTCCTTCACCAGGGCGCCAGCTGGCCGGGTCACGTTGGCGGCCTCGGCGCCCCGCTCACCCTGCACCACGTCGAACTCGACAGCCTCCCTGGTGCCCAGGCCGCGCCAGTGCTTGCGAGGTCCGCTCCGGGCGATGGCCGAGTGGTGAACGAACACAACTTCCTGCGTGTCGTGCCTTCTGATGAAACCGTACCCGCGCTTCACACTGTACCACTTGACGGATCCACTCACCTTCTGGGCGATGACTTTCTTGGGAGCCTTTCCCTGGGCGCCCGCTGCCGCCGTGGCTTCCAGGGTCCGGTGTCCACCTGCGTTGCTGGTGACTAGGACCCTGGGTCCGTCTCCGCCTTCCAAGGGCAACAGGTCTTCCGGCGAGGCTCGGCGGGACACTGAGACGGCCACCCCCCGGGGGCCAGCCTCTGCAGCCTTGCTCCTGAGGCCATCCTTCCTCTTCATCCTCAGGAGTGAGGGCGACCTGCCTGCAGGGGTGGGGGCCGTCCTAGACGCAGGGGACTCGCTGGGACAGTCTCGGGTCAGACGGACCAAGGATCCTGGAGCTGCGCCCCGAGACTCCTGCGAGTGGCCCGCGCGTCTCCTGGAAAATGGGGCGTGGCCTCAGGGTGACGTCACAGCGGGGCGTC
>PVJI01008769.1:0-69436 GCA_004026765.1 Micronycteris hirsuta
AGATTTTAAGAATTTGGCTCATGTGACTGTGGGTGTTGGCAAGTTCAAATTGGTAGCTTAGGGAAATAGGCTAGAAACACAGGCAAGAACGATGTTGGTTCTTAGTTTGAAACTAAGGCAGGCCAGCAGGCTGGAGACTCAAGCAGAATTTCTATCATTTGAAGGCAGAATTCCTTTTTTTCTGAGAAATTTTGGTTTCTGCCCTAAGATCCTCAACCGATTGGATGAGGCCAACCCACATTATCAAGGGTAATCTGCTCAAAGGAACTGATTATTCCTGTTAGCCCCCCACACAAAATATCTTCACAGCAGCTTCTAGACTAGTTCTTGACCAAATAACTAGGTACCATGGTCTAGCCAAGTTGACGCATAAAAATCTAACCATTATAGTCATCCCTTGTCAACTTGGCACTCTGACACATCTCCTTATACCATATTTAATCTCCAAAGACAATAGCAAAGTCTTTTAGCATATACTGTAACCAGATTCAATTTTACTTACTCATTGGCTTGACAGTTTGGGAAGGTCCCTATTTACCTTTTAGATTCCCTCTCCACCCTTCTCTACCCAACGCTATATTCTGTAATCAAAACACTACTTTATGAACTGCATCAAATAGTCTTGCCTTCTGGCTTCTGGTTTTGTATGGCCAGATGAAGATGTAAAGGCAGGAGAAAAGATAAGCCAGGGTATTTATTCTTCAGCTTGTTCACTGATATTCTGAAATGTGGGAGCAGTTATTTTCTTTGACATTTCATGGACTATGGCTCTCACTGAGTCCTGGTAACTTTTCCTCTTGCCTTCACCACAACTTAAGGTTAACTCTAAGTTTCTAATATAACACCATTCACTAGGGGACAGACAGACACATTGGACATTTTCTGTCATTGAATATTTTTTATCAGAAGAATAGATACAATAAAGATATTCCTTCAGTGCCTTTGGCGATCTTGCCAGCTCCATCTGTGAACTTACAAAATGCCATCTCCTCTACCACAACATCCCATACAACATCACCTCTGGCAAAACAACTTATTTTATGTTGATATAATAGTAAATTATTTCAAATTCTTTATCACTAAGAAACAGCTGGCTTATAAAAAAGTGAAATGGCCATCTGAAGGCTCATTTGATATACATCTTACATACCATCCCGTGAGGTTTCCGAACTTTATACTCCTTTTGGATGGAGTATAAATTTTTAATCAGTAGTCAGTAGAGGGTGCTGCCTTAACTATAGTCAGAAGTAATATAAGCTGTAAGTAAAAGATGGAGATAGGATGACCTCTTCTTAGCACTACAGCAAATAATTCACCTAAGAAACGTATGCTTCCGGTACCTGAAACATGGAGCTTGGTGAATTTCGTGGTCATAGTGCTTAAGAGTATATTGTCCCATTAGGGAATACAGGTATGGTTAACTTAAATGAGAGCTGAGACTGGAAGCTGGTTGTTTTGTGCTCCTCATTAAACCAACAGGGAGAAAAGGACATCCTCCTGACTGAGTGATTGATCTCAAATACCAAGTAGAAATTGATTTGCTGTCTCACACAAGAGCAAGGGACACTGCAGCTAGGACTTAGAGATTCACTGGGCACCGCTTAGAAATTCCTTACCCAATAGTTCTGGTCAATGGGAAACTATCTATTAAAGGTCAAACCACTAAGAATTCATATTCTGGGATCTGTGTCCCTCAGAATGGTAAAAACCTCATTTAAGGTTGCTGATAGTGAGGAGATTGTGCTGCTTTACATGAAGCACACTAGTGATAGTTAATGATTTATATTTCCAGGGGGGAAGTGTGAGTGAATTAACATCAACCTATTCCTATGCAGGGACACAAGATTTTCATTCGGACAAAGAATGGATGCTGAGAGACAAAATAAGTAGTCTGTGTCAGATATGCTGCCCTACTAGATTCAGCCTGTATCTTTCTTCTCACTTGTCTTTGGTAAGATCAACACTCCTCTTTCAGATGATCAAATGAAAAAATTAGTTTATATTTAAATCAAACACATTGTATAACAGAAGCTGAACCTTATTAGCAGCTATATCTGAACCTTATTAGCAGCTCTATTAATACATGATGAAATAGGAATCCCTCTATATGAATTCTTTATAAAAGAGTCAAGGGAGGACCTTGCATGGCCAAGTATATTGAAATATAATGGAGTAAATTTGAACTTCCTCAAGCTTATGCCATGTTAAAAATTAAGCATTGTTAAGTAATAGGTTACCAATCTGAAGGTGTTAGGATTTACACCTGCTAATTTTCACTTCTCTTGTTTACAGCAGACTCATGTATGCATAATATGGGAGATAATCCATAGCAGAATATTCAGTCTCAGATCCTCATCCTCTCTCACTACTTTCTATATTATTTTCTTAGCAAATACACTTAAAAGACCTATCAGCAGCAGCCTATAAGAGGGAAAGTTTGGGTGGGTACAAAAAGACAAGCAGGGTACTCCAGAATGAAAGTTTGGCAATCTCATTTATCCTTTTCATTTGATGATGGAATGAGAGTTAGTCTTACGGATACCATGCTGCCCTGCTGTAATTGTAGAATGAAGACATAAGTTTTAAGGAAATCAGATCTAGTTATGTTGATATGTGAATTTTCTCATGCCTTTGCCTTTTTTCTATTCTGATTTTTTAAATCAAAAGGAAAAATCTCATGAGATGCTTAAGAGAATTTTCTGAAATATATTTATGCTACTGACAAAAAAGATTCTGATTTCTAGTGCAGATCTGTTGTGTGGCAATAAAGTTTCTAGAATTAAGATGCCCTGACAGATTCATTTTAATAATTTTTATGAGATAGAGTGTTTTCTTCATTATTTTCAAAATTTCAGACATATACCAATGTGAAATTTTACCTAGTTTTTCTACCAGAATTTTTCTGTTTGTAGGCACTGAAATCAGGGAGGTATTCTAGGGGAAGGGGATAACATATATTGCTTCTTGGGAGAAAATTCATTCGTTTCTTCCTAACTCTTTCCAAAGAAACCATAAAAATGTACAAGAATCAAATTTAAAAAGCAGTAAAATAAACTGTTTGAGAAAAAATTAACTTATTAAATAAATTATAAGTTAAGATATCTTGACTTCATTGTATACTTTAGTTCCTTGGCCATTTAAAAATCAATATAAGAAGCATATACAATAGAGTTGAGACTGAGTCACAATGATATAAACATCAACACTGACTGAGCATTATATATGCTTAGTCTTTCAGTTTCTAAGTATGTGACAGAAAATGGAAAGTAACTGAGGAAAAGTCTATACAATGCCAAATATAATAACTAAAAAATTAATTCCTGCATGTTTGATTTCCTAAATATTCATCAAATTACAAAATTTGGAAACAATACCTTGTCCATTAGTTTTATTGGAAATGACCTTAAATCTGTACAAAATTCCTACTTTTAGAGATGAGGAATGTGAGAATCAATAATGTTAGGTTACGTTTCATCTCTCTTTCTACCTGGACACCTCCCTAAGTCAGTTACAGTGTTCCCTACGCTTGTGGGATAAAAACAATCCAATTGCTCCGAAAAAGGACAATTAATTTTCTTTTTGTATTTGGAGTAGTCAGGAATATCCCCTAGGCATCTTCAACAACTAAGTGGCAACAACAAGCTTAGAGAGGTAAGAGATTTGCATAAAATCACATAGCCAGCGTTCTTCACTACTGATATACATACGGGTAGAGCCTTCGATAGTTTAACAAGATTGGAATATCAAATTATTGGAATGTGTCAGTGAACAAGATAAAAATTACAGGAAATTAATCAAAGATCATTCTTTTTGTGAGCTCTGAAGATTATTGCAGATAACTACAAAATAGAGCTTATAAATTGAATGTTGCCCAGTGGTTTAAAAAGAAAGAATTTTAAATAATTTGCAAGTAATCAGCTGAAATAATGTCCATAGACAGATAGCAAAGCATAAGAAAAAACAAAAATGAAAACACTTCCTCATTTTTCCCATGGTGCTTCATACCTGCACCACAAAGTGGTAACTTTGTTTTAACTAAACAAACTCTTCAACAAGTAGTTTGAATTGTATTAAATTTCAATTGTATATATCATAGAATTCTGTAAATTCTATGAAATTCCTCAAGTGTACTATGAATACTTCTCTATGCCAAACATATTGGGAAAAATTTTAAGCTATAATGGTACTGCTGTATATTTATTTGCTATGGGTCATTTTGTATAAATTTATCAGAATTGTGGGGTAGGAAAATCAAAAGAACAAATCATAGCCGACAGTAGTAAAGCATGCCTGAGCTTTGATTGATTAGACTCACTGGCACACACAAGAGAGGCTTTCCTTCAATACTCACTCTGAGAACATTAATGAAAACATAACACAGGAATGGTCAGCTCCAGGCTGCTGTCAAAATATAAAGGAAACGCAGGTAATTCTTCTACAGGTATTGCCCTCCAACATTATTCATCATTTTTTTCCCCAGAGCTATCATGACCTACATGTCCACGTCTAGCTGTTTGGTAATAATCTTTGTGGTTTACATATGTTCTTCAAAAGGTCTGTATTTATTTTTGATGGAACAAATCTTGCATGTACTTACTATGTAAGTCCAGCGATTTAGATTTCTTATGATTCCTTTCCTCCTTGACTGCACTTCTTTCATTTCTACCCAATACGTTCCAATGCATGGCTTCTTAAACTTTAGCATGCATCAGTATCCCCAGGAAAACTTGTCAAAACAGAGACTTAGAACATTACCTAGAAATTATGATTCATTATGTCTGGGGTGAGTGTCAAAAACTTGCCTTTCCTGCAAGTGATATTGATGCTGTCAGTCCACTGACCGTACCTTGAGTGGCACTGTGGCAGTGATTTGCTACTGCCATTTTACTCAGCAGAACAACAGCATCACCATCACCTCTGAGCGTGGTAGAAATGCCGAATCTTGGGCCCACTACAGATCTACAGAATGCATTCCTCAAATAATATCATGGAGTGAAAACTCTGTCATTACTAGAGAATACATAGCAATGAGCCCCGTGCTCATTTTCTTGCCTCTAGGTTAGGCTCTGTTGTCAAATACAGTTCTCGGGTGTTTGTGTTAGTTTTCAAAATTAGAACACTTGTAGCTCCTTGCGTCAAGAGGTAGAGTTCATTTCCTCCTTACTTCTGGCCATGTGATTGGCTTGAATCCATAGAATAGGTGAGAATTGGCACTGTGAAAACTATGAAACAAGGCCTCAAGAAGCCTTGAAACTTCTTCTCTTGCTGTTCTGGGGATTTCTGCCACTGGTACCATGCAAAGAAGCTGAAGCTAAAGTCTTCAGACTATGGTGTGAATGTTGCCTCAATTGCGAAAAAGTCAACCTGCAAAAGCAGAGCTAGTTGACTGGCAGCTGACTTTAGATACATGATTGAATCCAGCCAGGATCAACAAAAAATCCACCTAGCTGAATGCAGTTTCTGTCGCTAAGCTAAAAAATTATAAACTAAATAAACGGTTGTTGATTTTTACCATTAAGATTTCAAGTGGTTTGTACAAGAAAAAGATACTGATACATGCTTCTTCATGGTAATTTTCTTTGAGACCTATAAAAATTAATTAAATGAGAATTATAATAGAGCAAGCTCTGAGATTTCACTTATTTTAACTTCTTGCCTCTATTTTTCTCCACTAGGCCAGAAATAATCATTGACGATAGATCAAACACCAAACTGCAATTCTTCTACTAAAATGAAAAACAAAAACAAAAAAAAAACCTACTTCTTACTTCTATAAATCAAAACAGAAAAATATTTATGTTGAATATGTTCCTGAAGGACACAGAAGAATTAGTTTTGGTATCTCAGGAAATCGCGGTCAGTGATCCCAAGAGAACCTCCAGGTGGCTGACCTACAAGTATTCACACTTTTATTGGCTTAGACAAAAAGTTTGTTTCCCTAAGATGTTTGTTTGTTTCCCTAAGATGGCTCTAGTAGTGCTTAGTTGTCTTGAACTTCATTCGAAACAATTTTGTTAGATTGTATTGTGAGAGCTGTCACATCAGTGTACATTTCAAAAAAACTTTAAAAACTTGGTAAATTTTTTGTGCAGCCATTTTAATACTGAAGATGTAAGAAATTATACAACATTTTTGGCATATTATGCTTTATTATTTCGGGAAAGGTAAAAAAAATTTTGAAATGCAAAAAAAAAATGCACAGTATATGAAGAAGGTGCTGTGACTGATTGAACATGTCAAAAGTGTTTTGCGAAATTTCTTGGTACTACTGACATTTTGGCCAAATAATTCTTTGCTGTGGGGATGTCTTATGCATTGGAAGATGTTTAGCAGCACCCCTGGCCTCTACCCACTAGAAGCCAGTAGCGGGAGATAGCCAAAATACTCAAAATATCCAAATCAATAAAATTATTGGTGAAAATGGAAAATGTGTCATTTATTTTACAGGGGAAAAAAAAAAACAAACTAAACAGACTTTTTGGCCAACCCAATATTTCCTTGGGTCTGTTCAGTACCAAGAACTTGTGTATTGTCACTCATATATTCAAATTGGTTTGGGAAATTTAGCTTCAGTGTTAGACATGTTTCTTCTATAAGACAGCAAAAATATAAAAAAATAGCAATTTTTCTTAAATTTCTTGTATTAGTAAAATTACTACCAACATTCTAATGAATGTTTTTTTTAATTAGAAAAGCTAATACTTGAATTAATTTAGTGATAGAAACAGATAGAAATGACTAAGAAAAAAATGTAAAGGTATTAAAATCTCATTTGTAAAATAAATAAAAAATAAAACAACATATTGATTTTGTTTCATAGGATAAACAAGGATCAAAAAGTTTTCTTATTCATTTGTTATGTTCCAGTTAAAGATGAGGTCATATGCTATTTGTCCCTCACCACCTGGCTTATTTTGCATAGCATAATGTTCTCCAGTTCCATCCATGCTGTTGCAAAAGTAATTTATGAAAACAAAACAAAACAAAAAACTGATTTAGAAAGAAAATGTATAAATAAAACTACCACATGTTAAAAGGATAATAAATTAACATTATTAAAACAAAAAAAGTTTTATTATTCTATAGGTATAGGGAAATATGGGAGAGTTAACTGGTATTATCTCAGAGCAATTTGAAAAAAAAAACTATTAAAATTACAAACCATACACTTTTCACTCAGAGTTTCAACTTGTATCCTGATGTTTCTTTCCTTATGACAGAAATTAATTAAAAGAAAACAAAGAATAGAAATGGGCAATTCATTGAAAAAGGAAATCCAATGAGTAAATATGTGAAAATAATTTACCTGAATTTATAATAAAAAATTAAAATTAAGGTGTTAAGACAAGCATACCTGGTTTTAGTATGCTTCACTGTATCACACTTTGCATATGTTGTATTTATTACAAATTGAAGGTTTGTGGCATCCCTGCACTCAGCAAGTCAATCTGCTCCATTTTTCCAACAGCATTTGTTCACTTTGTGTCTCTGTGTTTGGAGGTGCCAAGAACCACGCCCATGTAAAACAGAGAACTTAATTGTGTAAATGTGTGTGTTCTGATTGCTTCACTGCCTGTTTTTCCCTCTCCTCAGGCCTCCCTATTCCTGAGACTCAACAATATTGAAATTAGGCCAATTAATAACCCAGTAATGGATTCTAAATATTCAAGTGAAAGGAAGATTGCATGCCTTGCACTTTAAATCAAAAGCTAAAGAAGATTAAGCCTAGTGAGGCAGGCATGTCAAAAGCTGAAATAGGCTAAAAGCTAGGCCTCTTATACCACCAAACAGCCAAGTTCTGAATGCAAAGAAAAAACAAACAAAAACAAAAGTACTAGTCCAGTAAACACAAATGATTTGAAAGCAGCAAATACTTATTGCTGGCACAGAGAAAGTTTTAATGTGTCTGGATAGGTGATCAAACCAGCCACAACATCTCCCTAAACCAAAGCCTAATCCGCAGCAAGGTCCTAACTCTCTTCAAGTCTATGAAGGCTAAGAGAGGTGAGGAAGCTGCAGAAGGAAAGTCTGAAGCTAGCAGAGATTGATTCATGAGGTTTAAAGAAAGAAGCAATGTCTATACATATAAAAGTGCAAGGTGAAGCAGCAAGTGCTGATATAGAAGCTGCAAGTTACCCAGAAGATCCAGCTGAAATAATGAAGGTGGGTACATTAACAGATTTTCAATGTAGACAAAACAGTCTTTTATCGAAAGAATATGCCATCAAGGACTTTCATAGCTAGAGAGAAGTCAAAGTTTCAAAAGACAGTCTGACTCTCTTGCTAGGGGCTAATGCAGCTGATGACTAAGTTGAAGCCAATGTTCCTTTAGCTTCCAAAACTCCTAGATCCCTTAAGAATTATGTTAAATCTACTCTATAAATGAAACAACAAAACATCTGTAGGTTTATTAAATATTTTAAACATACTGTTGAGCAAGTAACCTTGGAAATGTTCACATTTCCAATTATTTTCATTATTATGTTTCCTCTATTTTCTCAGCTGGCCTTGTTTTCTGTCTCTCCTCTTGCTTCCTTTCTTATTTTTCAACACTTGTTTTATTCTTTTAACATATATATATACATTTTTTCTCCATTTCAATGGGACTTTGAAGGTAGAAGAGATAGATGAATATTCTCAATTTAGTATCTTTATAATGCTATGTACCTTAAGTTACTTAGCATAGTGTGTTTTGTATTATGTTTATGTATGTGTATATGATCTAGCATATCATATTTCTTAACCCTTCTGACTCATTAATCATTAATCATAACACCACACAATACAAGAAAAAAAGTTTCTGCTAAATAGTAATTGCAAGGTACTCTAAATTATATCTCTAAAATATTTTTATATTTGGTTATTTCAGCTCATCTTTCTTATAATTTTTAGACTTTCATTACCTCTTTCTTAAGACATTTAAACAGGCTCCACTGGTGCCATCAATTCCAACCTCTCCTCTCTCCAATTCCTCTTACGTACTTCTGCCTAGGGTAATCATCTTGAAACCCAGCCCTGATTCCATTATTTTTTTGTTCCACAATCACAGTTCCCTATTATATTAATTCCAAAAAGTTAGCCTTATTTCTAAATTCTCCATCTTCTAAGTCCAGAAAAGTTATCCAACCTAAGTTCCTAAAATGTCCCTATAGTTCATTTTGTTAACCAAGCAGTTTCTTCTCCTTGGACATCTCTCACATATCCTACCTTGCTCATTTTCACCTCCACAAATTCTGCCCAGCTTTCAAGTGGAGCTCAAATGCCACCAGCTCCACAAAACTTTCTCCTCATCTCTCCAGTAATCTCCCCTTTCTCTGAACATATATGACTCCTTAGGAGTATGACTGCTCTAAATTTTTTAATGAATTTTTATGAATTTACTGAATTTTTAAAATGTATAAATCTTGTAGTCACTCCTGAAAAAACAGACTTCTTGTAAACAATATCCAAGTTATAATCATTGTGTGTACATATTATATCAGATAACACAGGAACTCATAGGGTTAAAAATTAATTGTTCATGAAAATAACAATCACTCATATTAATAAGTAGAATAGCTCAGCTAAAAATTATGAAAAACCAGGTAATCCAAACTTTATTAATCATTGGCCTCCAAATTATTCATTACCCATCTTTAATAAGATATTAATATAAGAAGCGGAAAAAAAAACTTAGGAGGAAAGTTAAAGAGGCTAATTGATGAACTGATCTTGTTTGAATAAAAAAATTAAATGTACTTCTATTTGCACATAGTAGATTCTTGGATGACACATTTATTTTTTCCCTTCACAAATACAAGCAATCAAATAAATAATACAAAATAAAGTTCTAGTTAGTCATTGAATTTACCAAAGAAATATGCTATGAAAGCTCTCAGCATAATTCTTATAACATGCTGCTCAATAATTGTTGACCATGAATGAAAATTCTTGGGTAAGTGCTCTCTATTTTGAAAAAAAGCAACATATTATAAACCACACATTTGAACCAATGATACAAATTAAAGTTATTAGATTCCACCAGCAACAAGCTCTTGTGGCCTTTGGTCTAAGTTCAAAATGGTAACATAGGAGGCTTCTAAACTCACCTCTTGCCTGAATACACTGAATCTACAGTTAAACATGGAGTGACTGACTCTGAATGAAATATAGAAACTAGCTGAAAGACTCCTACACATTAGGTAAATAAGAAAATACCCACATCACCCACATCAATATGACTAGGAAAGAAAAAGACACACTCTCACGGTAAATCCCACCCCAACACAGCACCATACAACAGAAAGGGAAATCCCAGCTGTTCCCTACAACAAAAGCTTTGGACCCTACATCTATTGTCCCAACTTGTAAGACTCCCACCTGAGATACCGGTCCCCAAACCAATTAATTCTAAAAGCCAGTGATGTTTGTTGCACCTATGAGATCCACAAGATTAGGTATCAAACAAAGATAGTTCTTAACAGACTCATGAGGACTTACAGTGACTGTCCCCCCTCCCAGGGTTCAGTGCAAAGGAAGCAGACAGAACCATCTTCCTGTCTTTTCCTAAAATACATTTGTTTGCATAACTTTTTAAAAATGATGTCTGAGCATCAGGTTTCTAATTTAGCAAATATCTTGAGACAGATGTGATCCAACCCAGAAATCAAGCCTTTTGATACCTCCCTGCTCCTTCCTTCTAGCCTGCTCCAAGTCACCAATATCTCCCTGAAAGGAGATTATACATATGACTGGAACCCCAGCTTTTGTGGTTGCTGCCCAAAGAATAAGCCCCAAGGTCACATGCTTCAGTTTGTTAAAGATTCTTGCATCACAAGTCCCACAGTACTGTAGCAAAAAATAGAGGTATTAATGGGTGCAGGAGTATCCATCACCAACCACCACCATGGCTATAGACTGAGTCCAGCATAGACAATCAGGAAAAAAAGGCTCACCTCCTAGTTTCTCCATTTATTTTAAATGTAAATAGACTAAACTCGCTAGTCAAAAAACATAAGGTACCTGCATGAATAAGAAAATAAGACCCAACTATGTGCTGCCTATTCGAGGCTCACTTCAGCTGTAAGGAGACATACAGACTGAAAATGAAGGCATTGAAAAATGTAGCACATGGAAACCAAAAGAAAGCAGAAATAGCAATAGTTAAATCAGGCAAAAAGAAAACAAAAAACAAAAAAACTTTAAGCCAGAGGCTATAATAACAAAGAAGGGCATTATATAATTATAGATTGGTCAATCTAAAGAGGTTATAGGATTTATAAATATGTATATGCTCATATAGGAGTACCTAAGTATATAAAGAAATACTAACAGACCAGAAGGGGGAAATAGACAGTCATATGATAATAGTAAGGGACTTCAATATCCATTTTCAATAATGTATAGATCATCCAAACAAAAAATAAATAAGGAAACATTGAACTTAAAATACAGACCATTCCATCCAGAAACAGCAAAATACACATTCTTCTCAAGTGCATATTAGAATGTTCTTCAGAAGAGATGGTATGTTAGGTCACTCAATAAGTCTTAACAGATTTAAAAGGATTGAAATCATATCAAGTATCTTTCCAACAACAATGGCATGAAAATAGAGTTACAAGAAGAATATAATAAAAATTCACAAAAATTGAGATTAAATAACATTTTACTGAACAAAAAATTGTTCAAAAAGAAACCAAAAGAGAAATAAAAAATTATCTTGAAACAAGTAAAACTGGAAATACAACACATCAAAAATTATAGCATGCTGCAAAAGCAGTACTAAGAGGGATGTTTATAGCAATAAATGTCCACATTAAAAACAGATCTCAAACAGCCCTGGCTGGTGTGGCTCAGTGGATTGAGTGCCAGCCTGTGAACCAAAGGGTTGCCTGTTTAGTTTCCAGTCAGGGCACATGCCTGGGCTGCGGGCCAGGTCTCCAGTAAGGAGTGCATGAGAGGCAACCACATATTGCTATTTCTCTCCCTCTCTTTCTGCTTTCCTTCACCTGTCTCTAAAACTAAATAAATAAAATCTTTTTTTTATTTATTTTTAGAGAGGGGGAAGGGAGGGAGAAAGAGAGGGAGAGAAACAGCAATGTATGGTCGCCTTCCACATGGCCCTCACTGGGGACCTGGCCCACAACCCAGGCATGTGCCCTGACTGAGAGTCAAATCGGAGACCCTTTGGTTCCCAGCTTGTGCTCAATCCACTGAGTTACACCAGCCAGGGCTGAATAAATAAAATATTTAAAAAAATAAAAACAAATAACAATAAAAATGATCCCAAACAACCTAATTTTATACCTCAAGAAAACAGAAATAAAACGAAGTCCTTAATTAGTAGTACAAAGTAAACAGCAAATAACAGAGTAAAAATAAATTTAAAAAGAGACTAGAAAAATAGGGAATATCAAAGAAATAAAGAATTATATTTTTGAAAAGATAAAAAGACAAACTTTTAGTTGACTCAATGAGGAAAAAAAAAGAAGACTCAAATAAGTAAAACCAGAAATGAAAGAAAAGATACCACATAAATATGAAGGATCATAAAAGACTACTATGAACAATTATACAGCAAAATTGGACAACCAAAAAAATGGGTACATTGCTAGAAAAATATAACCTTACCAAAGCTGAATCATGAAGACATAGAAAATCTAAACAAATTACTAATAAGAAGATTGAATCGGGAGTCAAAAAATCTCAATGAAGAAAAATTCAGGACAAGTTTCCCTGATGAATTCTACCAAGCATTTTAAGAAGAAGTAATATCAATCCTTCTCAAACAAGTCTAAAAAATTAGAAGAGAACACTTCCAAACTCATTTTGTGAGGCCAGCATTACCATTACCTAATACCAAAATCAGACAAGGACACTACAAGAAAAGAAAATTACAGGACAATATCTCTAATAAATATAGATGCAAAAATCTCCAACAAAATGTTAGCAAACTAAATTTAACATTAAAAGAATTAAATCCATAATAAACTGGGATTTATTTCCAGAAATGCAAAAATGGTTCAACATACACAAAATCAGTGTGATACATCGCATAAACAAAATGAAGGATAAAATTAACTTGATCATCTTAATACATGTAGGAAAATCATTCAACAAAATTCAATATCCGTTTATTTCAAAAAAAAAACTCTCAATAAATTGAGTATAGCGGGAACATACGTCAACATTAGAAAGGTATATGTGATATATGACAAAACCACAGCTAACATTATACTTAATATTATATTCAGTGATGAAAAGCTTTTCTCCTAAGATCAAGAACATGAAAAGAATGTTCACTCTCATTACTTTTATTCAACATAATACTAGAAGTCCTAGCCAGAGCAATTAAGCAAGAAAAAGAAATAAAAGACATCCAACTGTGAAAGAAAAATTAAAAGGATCTCTATTCATATTTGAAATGTTACTATATAAAGAAAACCCTAAATACTTTATTTATATATTATAAAAAATGTCAGAACAATAAATAAATTCAATAAAGTTGGAGGATATAAAATCAAAATTAGCCTATGGTGAAAACAGTTTTGTTATACATCAATTTGCTGCAGCTTCAAGAACCTATTGATAATATTGAGGACTTACACTATATATATAGTGTAAATATAGTGTGTGTGTGTGTGTGTGTGTGTAAATGTAAAGAATACCTGTATTCTGGACCATAAAAAACTATATTCTTAATTTTTTTAAAGATTTTATTTATTTATTTTTAGAGAGAGGAGAAGGGAGGGAGAAAGAGAGGGAGAAACAGCAATGTATGGTTGCCTCTCACATGGCCCTCACCGGGGACCTGGCCTGCAACCCAGGCATGTGCCCTGACCTGGAATCGAACTGGGAGCGTCTGGTTCCCAGCCCGTGCTCAATCCACTGAGCTACACCAGCCAGGGCCTATATTTGTAATTTTTAAAAGACACTCTACTGTTTCCCATAGTGGCTGTGCCAATGTACATTCCACCAACAATGTACAAGTTTTCCCTTTTCTCCACATCCTTGTCAGCACTTATTTTCTCTTATCTTTTTGATACAAATCATTTCAACACGTATTCATCTATATATAGGTATTCATATATATATACACACACATATATACATATATAAAATGAAATGCTATTGAGTTATAACAAAGGAGGAAAGCCTGCCATTTGTGACATGGGTAGGAATTACCCTAAGTAAAATAAATTAGAGTAAAACAAATACTATATGATCTCACTTATATGTATAAGCATTAAAAAAGCCGAACTAAGAAATAGAGTAGATTGTAAGTTGCCAGAGGTGGGAGAAAGGGTGGAGAAATGGGAGAAAGTAGTAAAGGGGTACAAACTTCCAGTTATAAGATGACTGAGTCCTGGGATATAATGTGGAGATTGGTGACTATGGTTAATGGTACTGAGTTGTACACTTGAAAATTGCTTTAAAAAAATGCATCCTAAAGTTCCTACCACAAGATAAAAAAACTAACTATGGGAAGTGATGGGTGTGTTGACTAATCTTACTGCAGTAATCATTTTAAAACATATGTTTATATCAAGTCATCTCTTGTTCACCTTAAAATTACACAATGTTTTATGTCAATTATATCTCAATGAAATTGGAAAAAAGAAAAGTTTAAGACAGGGATGTCAAATTCATTTTCACCAGAGGCCACATCAGCCTCACAGTTGCCTTCAAAGGGCCAAATGTAATTTAGGACTGTATAAAGGTAACTACTCCTTAACAGTTAAGCGAGAGCTCAGCGCTGCCACCGGGTAGAAACAAGGTGCTGGGCCAGATAAAACAAGGTGGAGGGTTGGATTTGGCCCGTGGGCCTTGTGTTTGCCACCTATGCTTTAAGACAAAGCAGAGACAGGAAGAAATAAATAGTAGAACCATATCTACTAAAAAATTTCTATCCAGAATATATGAAAATCTTTATTAGATGAAAAATAATAGTTAGCAATTCCAAAAACATTTGAAAAGACACTATATCAAAGAACATACATGTAGATAGCAAGTGAGTACATATAAAGATGCCCAAAACTTTACTTACCAGGAAAATAAATATTAAAACTATAGTGAAGTAACACTATCCACATGCCAGAATGGATAAAATTTTAAAGACTGAAAATGCTAAATACTGGTGAAGATGTAGAGAAACTAGAATTTGCACATATTTTTGGCAGAATTAAAATGGCACAGTCATTTTGGAAGAGTTTAACAGTTACTTATGAAACTATGAATGCACTCACACAGGGCCCAGCTATCCCACTCTTAGATATATACTGAGAGAAATACGAACAGATGTCCGTATTAAGACCTATGTCGGAATGTTTATAGCTCTATAGTAGCCATGAGAAGAAACAGGCCAACTGCTGAATGCACAAGCAACTCATCGTGCCTCTGAACAGTGGAATACCACTCAGAAATAAAAAATTAACAGACTGCTGGTACACATAATAACATGTGTGAATATCTAAAGCTTTACTGAAATAAGCCAAACTCTGAAGACCACACCTGTCGGATTGCCTTTACATGACATTCCAGTCTCCAAAAGGCAGAGCTGTGGAGAGAGTCACCAGATCAGTGATTCCTGCAGACTGAGAATGGAATGGGCTGCAAAGGGCAGGGGAGGCTTTTGAGGGAGAATGGAGAGAGGTCCTGTCATGACTGCTATTAGTTTGCAGAGTGGCCATAACAAAATACCACAAAATGGGTGGCTTCAACAACAAAAATTTGTTTTTCCACAGATCTGGAGGCTGGAATTCCAGAATCAAGACACTGGCAAGGTCGGTGTCCTCTGAGGCCTGTCTCTGTGGCTCACAGAGGACCGCTCTCTTGCTGCCAGGCCACATGCCCTTTTCTCTGTGCAGAGATGCCTTTGATGTCTTCTGTGTGCCCGAATTTTATCTTCTTATAAAGACACTAGTCATACGGGATTAGGGCCCACCTGTATGGCCTCATTTAACCTTAACTAGATCCTTAAAGGCCGCATCTCCAAATGTACTCACATTCTAAGGTACTGGGGCTTACAGGTTCAACATATGAATTGGGGCGGGGAAGTGCAGACAATTCAGCCCATAATAACGGTGGTGATAGTCACACAACTATATATTTGTCACAACTCATCAGATGCGTATAGTTGTATAATTGCTACAACTGGATACTATAATTGTGTGAAACAGTGTATTTTTTCTTCTATAGTTCATGCCTTCGAATATTTTTGTTTTCATTAGTTCTAATAGCAATTGTATAGTTGTGTACACTTAAAGGGGTAATTTTATTGTATAAAAATGTAGTAATAATGATGTATAATAGTAAAATAAAAACAACTTATTTTTTTAAAAAGAAAAATAAATGGGTATCTTTTAGTTCTGTGCTTATAAAAATTTTTAACTAGCACATTGATGCAAATTTCTAATAAAGTCATAAAATGTGCTATTAATAATTTAGGATTTTTCTGTAGAAAATCTTGAGAGATGGGTAACTTTTTGATGATTTATAGCATTTTTCTGAGGTCATTCTATCTTGTAAAAAGAAAATAAACAATGGGTTCCAACCTATTGCTATATGTTTGCATTAATCTTTTAGAAGGCTAGCTATTGAAAATGGAACTATTGAAAAAACCATTGGAACCCTGTGGAAGTACACTACGTATTCCAAGGCCAGCCCGTTTACCCAGAATACACTGCTGTTAAACATGAAAAATGCCAGTGATCCTTAACTGGCACCATGCTATAATTCTTCAAATGCTTAATGATTACACAAACTTTGAAATGACTGTGATGAAAATATAAAAGTAACTTTCTCCTAAAGTCTCTCAGAAAAATCTCAAATCCCTCTCTTTATTCTTCCATTTTTAGTTGGGCAAGTTTTGGCAAATCTCTGTAGGAACATCTGGGTAGACACAATGGATGATACAGGTTTCCAAGAACAAGCTAGACCAGCTGGCTGTGAAATACCAGTATGTGTGAGTGGGAAGACTGTTATTTTGATTTATGGAGGTCATGTTATATGAGATTTGCAGTGAATACCTCTGTCACAGCATGTCTAAGATTAAATTCATCCTCGCAGTTATACAAACACCTTAAAAGTACAAATAAATGATGTAAATTCTCCATGTGGACATTTGTGCTAAAATTAGCATTGTCATCAAAATATTAAGCAACATACCACTGGCCTAAATATCAGTTACATCATTTATTCCAGGATGCAATACTGTACGATGTACAAATAAAATGATACTGCTGGCAACTTCTTCAGAATGGATTTTCAGGCACAGTATTTTATGAAGATGAAGAAAAATTTTCTTTTTCAATTTAACAGGTTGCTGGTGGTGTGAGCAACAGACAACTGCTTTCACTAAGTAAACACACGTCCAGCTTGAGTATCACTGCTAACGGGAGAGATTTTCAGCAGACTCTCATAGCCCCACAGTATACTTCTTGGGTAAATACACTCCATTCTGATCTACAAAAGGCATGGAAGAAATCTCTAAGACACCCAGCTGTTTACCACTTTGTAGTGAACAGCTGGACCCCTGCCCGGCTTCAACAAACTAACTGGTGAAGTAGTGCAGATAGGCATACAATTTAATAATGATTTAATAGGAAATATGTACTCAGAACACGTAGTATATATAGTGGCATTGGAAACATTCTCACTGAATACTTAAAAAAAAGAAAGATAGCAGGAATGAGACAAACTTTTCAATTGAGAACGCACATAAGAGAGTTCCTTTTTTTGTTCGTTTGTTCAGCAACTGTGGTGCTAAATGTATTCCCCCATGAAGTACTGACACTGAAAGAGAAATATCATTGCTTTCTGCAGGACCTCCTCATGTCCTGGCTTTCCTAGAAGAGAGGAGTCATATGTCAAGCAGAATGTACTGTCACCCTGGTGACTGAAATACTATAAAAACGATTTCAAAAACAAGCGCACTCTATGCAGCCTGGCAAACTACCACACATTGCACATTCTTTCAGGAAATTATAAGCCTTGCCTTTCTATGGAATATTTGAATCCAATAAAAGAAAATTATATGTTTCTAGAAATATTCCTTTAATGCAGTGTGCCTCAAACTTTACTGTGCATAAAAGTCACAAGACACTATTTTTGAAATGTAGATGCTAATTCAGTAGTTTCAGGGTGTGGCCCAAGACTCCGGATTTCTGACAAACTCTTAGAGGATATTGAAGCTGCTGGGCTGCAGATGCCATTGAATAGCAAAGTGTTAGAATATTCTCCACTGATGGCTAAACACTGTCAAATCTCGAATCTATCATCTATTTGGGCAGTAGTATTCTCTTAGCATTGACGAGGTTTTGTTTTTAAGAAAAATAATGTTGGCAAATACAGCCTACTCACTTGAAAAGTGTGGGCTTGAGAACCGAAAGTTGGTATGAGGAGCATGAGGACTGAGGTTGGGTCTTGGAGCCCAAGAGGGACTGGCTGTGCAAGCTGTGGCTATGAACACTAAATGGCCACAGTTACTACTTCTTCCTTATTTATTTTTTTCACAATGATTGAATATCACTTAATCTTCAACTTCTATACTTCTGCACTAATGCTTGATAGTCTTTTAGTATTCCATGTATTCATTTCCTAGGGCTGCCATACGTAGGACAACAAACTGGGTAGCTTAAACAAAAAATCTGTTTTCTGACAGTTCTGGAAACTAGAAGTCCAAAATTCAAATGTCAGCACGGCTGGTGTCCTCTGAGGCCTCCCTCCTTGGCCTGCAGATGGCTGCCTCCTCACTGTCTCTTCACACGGTCTTCCCTCTGCATTTGTCCGTGCCTCAATCTCTTCTTCCTATAAGGACTTGGATTAGGGCCTAACCTAATCACCTCACTTTGACTTAATTACCTCTTAAAGACCCTATTTCCAAATACAGCCACAGTCCAGGTGCTGGGGGTTAAACATCAACATACAAATTTTTAAGAAACACAATTTATCCCATAACAGTGCAAATGCCTTTGAATAACTCTACAGTCATATAACTATACATGCACACTTCTTTATATGAGTATACTGAGTTATGCTGACCAAACTAATTAAATTCGCACTAAAATTTTAAAATAGAACTAAAAAGTGACATCAGAATCTTACTCTGGTCTTGGTGCCTAAAATGGGGAGCTAGCAGGGATGATCCATCTAGTACATACAAAGAAGCAGAAGTTGGAAGCTTTAGGTGACACAGACAATCTTCACTCAGGTTCTTTTAAATCCCCATGTCAAATCTCTGAGTCTCAACTCCACATCATCATTCCTCGTCTCAGTTAGGTTTCCAGAAATAAGACATAGTATTTCATAATAATACTAAGATATTATCTGTCTATTTCACTGTCATAACACTTGCTCAGATGCTGCAAAAGCAAGAGCGGGTGAAACTGCTGATGCCTAAGCATAAGACAAAGTAGTATCATCAAATAGAATTAGTAGTCATGACATTCTGTACTGCTCCACCCTTGCAGTAAAAGTGTCAGTTTCAAGAATGTCCTTAATGAAGCAGTAAAGATTATTAGTTTTATTTAATCCCCATCTTTGACTGCATGACATTTTAAATATAAATCACTTTTGCTGTACATGAACATATGATGGCTGTCTCAAATAAAAACTTGTGCAATTGCTGGAGTTGCAAGCTGAACTATCTCATGGAGCCCTTGGTTTACTTGGTTATTCAGACTGGGCATTTGGCAGGTGGTTTCTCAAAAATGAACATAGCAAGGCCGGCACTTCAAGGAAACAACTGACAGTATTTGTTGGCAAGAATAAAGTTTAAGCTTTCAAGCCAAAGCCAGAATTTTGAGAAATTTATATCCATCTCTATGAGCTTGACAGCCTCTCAATTCAGAAAGACTTTTCTAGTGAGATTAACAAATGTTACTATTTAACAATGTATAATAAAATGTTTCAACATTTAGAAATCTGAATAATTCAGTGGACCAACATTTTCCAAATGAAAAATGCATGATGTTAAAAAATCAAGCATGGTAAAATATGCAAAAGGTAGCTTAATGATTTTAATGTAATGGAGTTGAAAAGTTCATTGGTATGGTTTCAGTTTCTACGTTGCAACTAACCTTTAAGAAATGGCCACTTGTAGCATGGGGTAGTGCAAAAAAATATCCAAAATTTCCTAACTATATTTTTGTAATGCTGGATGTGCTTTGTTTACTGGAACCAAAACAATACATCAAAACCAAGCAAATGCAGAAGCAGATATATAAATTCAGCTGTCTTCTATTAAATAAAATACTAAGTAAATTTTTAAAAAATGTAAAATCAGGCCACACTACTCATTTCTTTTTTACTTTAGAAAATACTTTTATAAAAATAATTTTATATTAATGTGTAATAGATTATTATTAAATGACCTAATAAATATTTAATTTTTTCAATATCAACTTCTAAATATCAATGACTATAACACACACAAACAAAACTCTTTGCTATCTTTCATAATTTTTAAGTGTAGAGGTCCTGAGACCAAAGAGCTAGAAAACCAGTTTTCTAGAAATGTACCCTTTCACTCTGGCCGGGGTTCTGCGCAAATCTCTATGGAGCCATCACCCACCTTCTGATGTGAGCTAGACCGTGCGTGAGCTTAGCAGACTCTCCTTTATATCTAGCCCCCAAACAAAAGAGAGCTTGTTCTTTTCTCTCCCCAAGATTAACCCAACCATTCTTGTCTTTGCAGAGCTGGCAGAAGTCTCAAAGTCAAAAAGCTCATTCAGTCTAAATCTTATTCCAACTGAAGAAAGAAAACACAGTTCAAAATCATACCTGAGGAAACCTTCAATCTTCCTACCTGAACCTATTCAGCCTCCAAAGGCAGGTGTTCCCTCAGCAGAAAGCTAACAGTGAAGCACCATGATCTGAGTCAAAAAGATTGTGGAAGAAGAGAGAGGAGTCCTCATTGTAGGGGTCCCCAACCTTTGGGCAGTGGACCAGAACCGTTCTGGACCTGTTAGGACCGGGACGGCACAGCAGGAGGTGAGTTTGAATTTAATGGGCTTGAATCATCCTGAAACCATCCCCCCACCCCAGTCTGCGGAAAAATTGTCTTCCACAAAACTGGTCGCCAGTTCCAAAAAGGTTGGGGACCACTTGGGGCTGCCTTCATGGATATCATCATCATTTTCAAAATCATTATCATCACTATCACCTACCACAGCCATTTATACAATAACCATAGCTACCAAGTCTTGTACTTTATATGTCAGGCACTGGGCCTAATACTTTAAGAATTACTCATTTAATCTTCACCAAAATCTTAGGATCTGGAGAGTATGTTATTTCCGCTTCATGGGTGGGAATTAAAACTAAAAGTTTAAGTAACTAGCTCAAGTAAGGCCTCAGCTAGTGAGTGAGTTGTTCTGGAATTTAATTAAACCAAAGTCTTCACCACACGACAGAGAAGCCCCACTGCTTCCTATCAAACTATAGACAGAAAGAATGATGCACATCATTCTGAGACGCCTCACTCGCCATTTTGTTTCTGTCAAAGTCCCATTTTCCTGACGATGGGCTAGGAAAAAAGGTTGCATTCAAAATCAGTGTTTACAACTTTGAGAATTTATTTTGAGAGACTTCTCATTGAGAGAAGCTTTATTTTGAATGTTGAGGAGCTTTATTTTAAACGATTTTATAGTTTTGTTTTGTTTGCTTACATACTACTCTTGTAAACAAAACTTACTGTCTTATATGTTTTTTACTTGCTAATAACAAGCAGCAGAAAAATTTACCTGGTAAAACATTTTTTTCCCCAACACAAAATTTCAGGAGGTCCTTATTACGTGAAGTTCTATATGAGAGATTCTAGGTTACGTAATGGAAAAAGTCTTCAACTACTATATCTCAAGCATTAAAGAAATGTTCAAATGGTCATTTCTTATATCAACCCTCTACAAAAGCTTAGATAGAGCACACCATTAAATCATATATTCATGAAAGTATTTCTATAAGGAACTAGCTAATATCAGTCAGGTACATTATTTTGGCTGACGTAACTTGATACATAGAGACTCAGTTTAGAAAACCTAGAGAAATAAATAGCATGTTTTTAGCCTCCATTATTAAATCTCAGCAGAGCTAACGGCAAGTGTTGGCTCATAGTCAACTCTTGATTAGACTTCTTGACATTGCCTAAAGATGTAATGTTATGTTTTGTTTATTAGAAAGAAATCCTATGCTTTAGATGCCAAACATTCAGGCAGCCAGCAAATCTGTTTTAAAAATTTAGAAGCCTGTCATTTTCTCAGCATGAGAAACATCCTGAACTATACCTAGATAAGTCTCAGACATGCACTGGGGTTTAGCCTCACTTCTTTTTTTTTTTTTTTTTTTTTTCTCTCAGAGAAACAATCACTGAATCTATCTAAATCCCCCTTGTAGATAAGCAATAGCCCCGAGTTTAAGTGAGACTGGCCCTGGTGTGGCGGACTATAGAACTGAAGACTGTGTGATAGATGGTGCCCAGAGTAAAACACAATCAAAGAGCCACTGAGTTTCCATCAGAAACAGCTCAGCAGAGAAACAGACTCCTATGAAAGGTCAGCAAGACAGAAGGCAAAGTTATCAGTGTTGAAATGGGCTTCTGAACTGCAAGTAGGAGATGCTGGGATCAAGGTTCACTTTTAAATGTCTCCAGGTGCAGTATATTTGAAAACAAAAGAATTTGTAGTTATGAATAGCCTATTCCAACAAAATCTGTTCAGGATCTGAAAGAAATATTCAGTTGAGATGATAATCACCACCATTGCTGTTGAGGTTTTATTTTTTCCCCCCAGGAAATAGTAAAATGAAAGTCCATTGCAGAATAAAATCTTACTAGGTAAGTTAAAAATCATAAACTTCAAATACCTTTTTTAGAAAATTTTATGCATTGATTTGAGAGAGGGAAAGGAAGGGGGGAGAGAGAGAGAGAATTGCTGTTCCACTTATTTGTGCACTCATTGGTTGTTTTTTTATGGGTCCTTATTGGGGATCAAATGGTCAACCTTGGTGTATCAGGACAATGCTTTAACCAACTGAACTACCCGGCAAGGGCTTATAAATATCAAATATCTGTTATTTGAACTTCCTTACTATTAACAGGAGACAAAACTGAGGCTATACAACAGAGGGATGCTTGTTATAGTAGTGTCCTATTGCTGCTTTGACAGATTACCTTACAGTTTTGCAAGTCAGAAGTCTGAAATGAGCATCACTGAGCTAATATCAAGGTTTTATTAGAGCTGCATTCCTTTCTAGATGCTCTACAGAAGATTCCATCTTCTTACCTTTCCAGGCTGCTCCATTGACTTCCTGTTCCCTCATTTGCTTACCATGATGCTTGTGATTACATTGGCCCCACCTGGGTAAGCCAGCAAGCTCTGCCCATCTCAAGGCTAAGATGAGCCCCCATCACTAAATCTGCTACCACAATTCTTCTTTGCCGTGTAACAAAATATATTCTCAGGTTTCAGAGAATAGGACGTGGAATTGTTGGAAAGCCATTATTCAACCTGCCATACCTGCCAATAAAATTTAGTTAAAAATTAAAGTGAGACCACATTCACAAGCCAAAAAAAGAGCGATTTGTACATATGCAAGGGCTTTCGACAATGCAATTGCTTCTTGAATCTATTAAAACAAATCTTTCCATGTAATAGAAGCGCTTTATGCCCTTTTTCAACAAAGAAATTCAAACTTATTTTAAGAAGTTACAGACTAAGTATAAAATTAACTTAAATGTTATAATTAACTCATGTCAAGATCACACACATTAATAAATAGATAGCTCCTGCCTGTATATTAATAAATTTATGAAAAATGGTTTCACTACTCTTATATTTCTATTAACATATTTTTATACATTTTGTATTATAAACAATTCCTCTATGTATTGTTTGTATCAGTAGTCAATAATGAATTTTATGAATATAGTTGTTAATGTGTCAAGAGTCAGTCTTAAAATTTGCTGAAAAAGATGTTAGCGTTGCATTCTGTGAGACTAAACTTGAGTCCATCCTGAGGAAATTATGTCTGAATTTTATTACCATAACATAAATATTGTCCAATCACTCAGTGCTGAGACTGAGAAATTGTTCTGAAAAAAAAATTTCTCAAGCCCTTCTTAGCTTTAAAATGTTTAAATCAATGAGGTTACTAGATGAAGCTATCAGAAAATCCTGGAATTTAAAAAATGAAAATTAGTATGTCATAAAACTAAAACCTAGAGAAATAATATGCCTAGATGATTTCAATCAATCACTTATCTTACAGAAGTAATTCCATCAGAAATAGCATTTCCTATTCTACGTTCATTATTAGATTGGAACTGATGGCTAAGGACCCCCATTGCTTTAACTCAATTTTTTAGAGAAAAACTTACTTATAAAAGGATTTTAACCTAATATGTATATAGAGAGAGGGGTCGGCAAAAGTAGGTTTACAGTTGTAATACAAATAAAATAACACAATCATTAGTAAATCATACAAGAATGAACTCTGTTTCGCATACTCACAATTATATACCTACTTTTGCCCCACCCCCACCCCCCATATGTGTGACTTCATCTGAATTCCATTTGAGAGTGGCGCTAGCTCTCTAACTTTGCCAATTATTTTTATTATATTTTTCATCTTTTTTCAACTTCCTGGAAGTCTTGATCAAGAAATGGGTGGGGAAGAGCAGTTTAAGCACACAGCAGTCAAAATTAAGTTAACAACAGTTATTTCTAAAGTACTACTGAGAGCGTTTGTCATAATTCTTTGGGATAGAATGTCACTTGAAGAACTAAAGCCACCATGTCTCTATCCTAATCTTCTTCTGTGCTTTGATCAGACTCAGGGACAACAATATCGAGGACAAGATTAAGATGTGGGGAGTCATTTTCAACCTTGACTAAAATGTCCATTTCTAGGCCTGAACCAAACAAGAAAATAGGATAATTAATAATAATGTATATCATTATTAATATACAGTAATAACATATTATTGTTCATAATATTATTAGTAGTATTGTAGTGATATAATATTAATACATATTTTATTATTAGTATTATTATTATACATTAATTCTAAGAAATAATACATTAGGCTTCTAGTTGGAGTGAACCCTTTAGATTTACCCCACAGACCATGTGTGTTGGAGAGATACTATTTTTAGTGCAAACTGGTTTTCATCACCTCACTCCCAACTGTACTTGGAAGCGTTTCAATTTCACTGGATTTCCACCTTCTACGAAACCATGCCTTCAAGGAAAGTGACCTTGTCCAGATCTAATCCCTGCTCCTTTCCTCACAAGCAAGCCAAAAACCATAATGTAGCCTCCATTAAAATTTCTCCTGTAATTAACAGAACCCTCAAAATGATTATGAACTATGGAAGACCTAGAAAAGAATACACAAATCAAGTCAGTATAGTCAACTGTGTTCCTTCACCCCTTCACTGTCTCCAATCCTTTAAAATACCTTCTTTCTTCTATACATCTGTGTGCATCACTGAGCCATAAACTCTTTTCTTAATCTTTTAATAGAACTAGGGACACAAAAGAGGCTGAACCGCTTACTGTATCTCTAAAAAATATTTTAAGTTGCTCAGCTTCTAGCTGTCTCCTTTCTAACCAGTCCTTTTTCACAGAAACTAAGCAACACCTGCTGAAGCCTTTGGGAACTCTTGTTCTTACTTCAAGGGCAAGGCCCTGAAGTTGCTTCAGTTTGAACACAGAAGAAGTAGGTAATTCATCTGACATACCCCTCCCATAACATAGTAGAAAGGTGGAAAAATTTAACATTAGTGAAAAGATGATGGCAGACACTTTTGTTGAGGAATTCCTTGATGAGCAATGGTGGGTCTTTCAAGGTGAGAAACCTCAGGGTGCCTAAGCAGCTAGAGCTGTACTTCCCGACATGATAAAAAGAGAGGAAGTGTACGATGAGGAGAGGAGAGAGAAAAAGAGACAAAGAGGAAAGGGAACCCAATCAGCAGTCTTCCTGCTACCTGCGGATCCCTTCCAACACAGCCGTTGCTCAGTGCAGAAGAAAACTTCCAGGGACACAGAATACGCGTTAGCACTCTGTTGGCTGTGATTGAAGTGAAAACACAAGATAAAGAGAGAGCAGTGGAACTAGCACCACGGCCTCTATTGGTAAGGCCAAAGTCTGATGTTTTAGGGACTGAATTCTAAGTATTTTTAAATACAGAAATTGAGTATGTTACATATCGACTTGGATCGAACCAGAATAGATAGCATGGGGTACAGCAAGGAGAACATGGACTGAAGAAACAAAAGGACCCCAAAAAATACAATAAAAGATAAGAGCTGGGCAGAAACACTACTAGATTCACCAAGTAATCGAGAAATGATTTTGTACAGAAAAGCAACGCAGTGTAACAAACTGAACACAGTGTTTGCCTTAAACCTAAAACAGGCCTGGGATTAAAATATGACTTGGGCAAACCAGTGATGTGATCTTTGTCAAAGTTCTTGTCCCCCTAGAGCATCCGTTTATCTATAAAAAAGTAATACAGAACATAATAGGAAGTTACTTCGCTATTAAATATTTGGGCTAGTAACCAGGCATCTCTAGATATACCTTATGTCTTATAAGTCCATAATTATAATATGCTTCATATATTTCTATTTATATTAATGCTCCAGTTGTATATTATTGATTATAATGTATTTTTTGACTAATCCATTTTTTGTCATTATACAATCCTGAGATAAAGACAACTTCAGCTCTTCCTAAGGAGAGGTAGTTAATTCTGCTGGACTCAACCAGTATCTCTGTACTCTGATGTCCTAACTCAATAGACATATTCCTTATATTTATTTCACCACAGTGATCTGGATTTGCAGAAATGAAAACTTGAAGCATTTTGTATGTTTCTGACATGCAGTAAATCTTAATAAATTATGCCATTTTTTACACCACAGAAGAACCTTGAACAAAGTGTTCATTGACATTGAACATAACATATATAAAAATACTTCATCTATTTACAAATCTGCCCTTTCTATAGTAATGTGTGCCTTTAGCACAGGTTTTACTGACATCAGTTATCTGATAACAAGCTCTGGCACACTCGTTACAACGGAGCCTTGCGCAATGAAGGAATAGAACATTCACTATAGAGTCAGTGTTGACATAAACCAATAGGCAGCCATACCACCTCCCATGAAATTGTCACAGTTCCGTGTGCATTTCTCAACCTACCTTCACAACTCCAGCATCCTTCACAACTCCCCAAACTGACTACCAATATAGTTTATTAGATTTGATTAGAATCCTTTGATTTGCATTAAACAGTTTTCATTTGTTTGTTTGTTTCTTTGTTCTTGGCTTAGGACTCCATGATCATTGAAAAATGCTAATGTTATGTAGACCAGCCAAAACACTTCGCTCATGAATATTGGATGCGCTACTATGCTGCATGTTTTATACTTTTGAATTTTTTTATACTTTTGAAGTTCAACATTTAATTGAGCACACCATTATTTACTTTTTATTACTCAATGAACTAGAAATAGAAATACAAAAGCAATGTAAGAGTTGTGATACTTTTTAGTTTATTGGAATGGCATTGGTTAACAAAACCATACAGGTTTTAAGTGTACAACTCAACAAAACATCATCTGCACACAGCATTCTGCACCCATTGCCCAAGTAAACTCTCCTTCTGTCCCCGTTTATACTCCCTTTGACCTCTCCCACTCCCCCCATCCCTTTCCCTCTATCACTATGCTGTTGTCTGTGTATCTTATTTACAGGTGAGGTCTGTCCAGAAAGTATCCATCCACGGACTATGAAAAATAGATATTTATTGAAGAAGATACGAGATACAAGAAACATTGTACACAGGACAGTGATACCTCAGTTCTCTTCAAAGTAAGCATCTTGGGATTTCGTATAGTTCTCCAACTGCCCTTAGCTGCCCCTTCGTATTTTCCTGAATCTCATCAAGGATCTAAAATCTCTTCCCTTTCAAAGGTGGTTTTAGTTTTGGGAAAAGCCAGAAGTCATAGGGCACCAAATCTGGACTGTAAGAGGGCTGAGTCACCTGGTGATTTGATGTTTCACCAAAAAGCTCTGCACAAAACATTATTCATGAGCAGGCACATTGTTGTGATGAAGCTGCCAATCACCAGTTGCCCATAGCTGTGGCCTTCTTAGTCATCCAAATAGTCTCTGTGAAGAAATGTTGAAGCTTAATGCAAAGTCTGATGCAGATTCATTGCTCTACTTGCTCAGTCATTTTCGATGTGATGGCCACACAGTCCACATGTTCTCTCGACGGCATCTACCGCCCCTCACTGACTAGTACAGTGAAGTCATCATTGTTCACACAGTTCATTCCAGTCCACTCTCCGTGGCTGCCAGGTTACATCAGTGTCATGCAAACAGTTTTCATTATGTTAACAATGATTGGACTTTTTCTGGACAGACCTCATATATGTATTTTTTAATATTACATATCAATCATTAAGAAATAATAAAAATATATACATTTCATTGTGCTTAAGGTAGAAAAAGTGTCTTGAAAACAAAACAATTTTCCTGCTGACATGCAATTTGCCAAAAATTTCAGTAAATTATTTTGTGATTGATAACATTATTTATCTTCCACTCAATCACTATTCTCTCAAGTGATTATTTTCATATTAATAAAATTCCTATTTTTGCTTAACAACTTTCCTTTAATCATTATGTACAATGTCCCTGTGTCCCTGAATCAGTAATATAGCAGCAAGTTGCATATCAGAGGCTTTATAATATTCTTAAGTACTTATATGATGCTCTGTATGTTCTAAGTAATTTATAATATTCTATAATATACTTCTCTCAACACCCAAATATAAAGCCCACCTTTTAAAACAAAAGCCAATGGAAAGCTATATTTTTTTCAACAGAGTAATAAATGATTATTTAAAACAAAATAAAAATTTCACAAATGCAGGGTATGTTTCCAATTTGATTGTAGCAAATATGATATAGATACATAAAAACATAGATACTCATTTCATTCATTAGTCCAATTTCCCCAAAGTGTTCTCAATTTGTATGTGTATATTTTTCTGTAATTTCCAACTCACTCTGGGCTCAGAGCAGTACCGAATAGAAATGTCTCCAGCTTCTTCCCGTAAAAAAACCTGGAAAGGTGTAAATGCCTACTCAAACAAACAGACTTGGAAAACGAGACCTGGAGACCTTCGAGCACCACCTGGAGCGCACCCCCAGGTGCAGGATGGAGCTGTCCTAGCCCTGGAGGCGGTACCCTCGGCCGACGTGGGAAAATGTTTGCCCAAGCTTGTTTTCGTTCCCAGTTCTTTCAAGCCTCCAGGAGAGCTCGGGAGAGTATTTCATCACTGAGTACTGATTGCAAGGAGACATAGTAACGTAGACAAGAATAAGAATTGAATGTAGCTGCATATAGTTCTTGGGTCTGGCACTTATTCTGTGCCTGTGGATAGTTTACTTAACTTCGCTGAACCTCTGTTTCTTCCAGTGTGTAAGCTGGAAAAACCACATAATTAGGTTTCTCTGCTATTTGAATATGAAAATATGTACAGTATAACTGATACTAACTTTTCATTAAGCACTAGCAACTATAGTGTTTACAATTATAATGCCATTAGGGATATTCACATTAGTATAACTCATGAACTTCGGCTTTAAACTGCATATTAATGACTGGGAGCCTTAGACTTTAAACCTTAAAACTTTCACCCACTTGTTTACTGTATTCAGGTCTTTAGGACACCCACTTGATCAGGGGTTCATTAGACACTGGTGTGTTTATGTTTTCAGTGGCAGTGGAGTTCTTTCAGTGTCGTGAGGAAAAAATTTCCTGAGGCCCACACAGGAAGATGGAATTTCATTGTAAACTTTTTTGATGACGTAAAATTAAGGGGGTTCCCCTCCTGACTTGCCAGTGTCCCATCTCTGTCCGTCCCGCCATGGAAAAGCAGGGCCAGAAATAGAGTTAATGTCCAGAGATCCTGCTCCATATTAAAGCTCAGTCCAGTCCAGCATCTGGCCAGTTTAGCATGTGATTCCAGCTGCAGTCCATTGCTGGGCTGCGGTATCCAGGCTCCCTCTCGGAGCCTCTGTGTGGGGTCTGCACCTCCATGGGCCATACAGCTTGTTGGGCCACATGGCCATGGAGAAAACAGGTAAATACACCATGCAAGTCTGAGTAACTGAGTGAGAAAACAAGAGAGAGAGAGAGAGCACATCTTTGTTCCCCTGAGATTATATTAGCTTGGGCTTGGAAAAGACCAGAAGCCTTTTCAAAATGACCAATAAACTTCCCAAGTTTTCGTGGACTTCGGATGGATTTACAATCCCTAGACAGACTGACAGTTCTCTTTGGTTAAGCTCCTCCTCCTATTCCCCCCAACAATCAGGTACCAGACGGTGGAGGGGTAGAGTGCTACTCCCCTTGGTGGAGAAATGCTGTAATCCCATGGGGTGTGAGGCTGTAGCTTCCTGGCTAAGCAAGCAGGCTCACGCTGCCCATTTTATTAAGCTCAATGTCTAAGTCCTTTTTGCTCCCTTTCCACATCACTAATTAGCTAAATACTGATGGTAACAATAATACAAGGCAAAATACTTCAATATAGTATAGTGAAAAATCACACTTTTAAAGTCTAAGATTTTTGAAACTTAGATCTGTCTCCTACCATAGTTAAACATTCTAAGCCTTAGTTTTCTATTTTTTATAAGAATATTAATAGGGATATTTTAAGGATTAAATAAGATAATAAACTTACTTTGTGTATAGTAACATGAATTACTATAATTTCATTACATTTGAATAAGAAAATATGTGCAGTATTTTCTTATGGATAGAGGAAATGACAGAGATAGAGCTAGAGAGAGAACTATTAAATGTATGTCACAAACTATAGAAGTTTAGAGAAACAAGAGACCATATAGGCTGAAATTACTGAGGAAAATATCAATAAAAGGTAATGTTATCACTAGACTTTAGAGCCAGGATGGAGTTTGAACAAGTGAAGATGGGGCCGAACAAATCAGTCTGAGGTCAGACTGTGGACCATCCTCAGTGACCCCCTGGAGAAGGGTGGATTCAAAGAGGAAATGTTGGAATATATAACAATTGCAAGTAACATGATTTATTCAATATTTTGAGGTAACCAATTTTTACCTTTAGGTGTCATACAAATTAACCATGCAGAGGCACCCTGTAAATGTATGGATGGTTGGTGGAAAAAAGGAGAAACTCAAGACAGGAAGAATAATTACAAAACAGCGGCAGTTGCTACTGTGGTGAGGTGATAAGTATTAGGCAAAGGTGACAGGATATATTTCACAGGATTTGCCCCAAGGGCTTTTTTTTTCCTTGCTTGCTTGTTTCACATAGTAATTGTATTGGAGGAGAATAGATGACTTCTTTAGAGCTAAAAATCTGATTGGAGGTAGGTGACAATGACAAAAATGAATAGGACAATGATGACAATGATGTTAGTTTTAAGTATGTTTCTCCTGATATAATGTTAAAGTGCTAAACTGGAATTGGCCAACAGGAGAAGAATGTAGAACTAATGGTACGGATAGGAAGCACTTAAACAAGCGTGGGCCACAGTCAATGCAAGGGCATACATTTAAAGAAAAATCACTCTAGAGAGGCAGGCAGCCACTGGCTCAGAAATGGACAGAAAAAAAAGAAGAAAACAGAATCTAAGAGTTGAGTTTTCACTAAAACCCTTAGCTAGAGAATGAGGAATGACAAAAGATCCACAAAAAGAAGATAAGAATCCGTTCAAACAAAGCTGTAGAAATAAAGCAAGCAAACATCAGTAATACTGGAGGTAAAGGAGACAGACCATTTAGATAATGGTCTAAAGAGGCCTCAAATGGACCAAAACCAAAAAACCTTCGAATTGGCAAGAAGTAAACCACAACATAGTTTCAAGTTTTAGTAGACTGTTGAAAGCTGCCATCCAATTTAAAAAAGTTAAGATGGGAAGAGGTAATGATTAGTATGTTTCTGACAAGTGACCTATATAGACGAGCTCTCTTGCAAATCTTTCATGAACTCTAAGCATTAAAATTAGGCACACCTCTCAGACCATACTCCTTGTGCATGGGTAACTTATATACTTCTGCTCTTCCAAAGACTCTAACGCTATTTCCTGCACGAATCTATAATCTATCCACAAGTTCCCAAAAAACAACTTTCAATAGGCTGCAGATAGTGGAGACAGTATTAACTGGAGGTGTCACAGGTGGACACAGGTGACCGGGTCCTTGGTGGTCATGAACAATGGATTGAAACAAACACATGGAGAGTTTATAACAGAAAGAAAGAGAGCAAATTTATTAAGAGATAGTTCACCCCACAGAATATGGGAGCAGGCCAACGTCGAGCAGAGACTGACTCTCAGTAGCCAGAAAGATTCTATTTTAATAGGACAGATATTTCCTAGCTAGTTTTGGCAACCTCTTATTGTGCATGTACAAGTAGTTATATTACTTTTAAGCCACTGCACATGTGGTCTCTCATGATTTTCCTTGATTGCCCGTGGGGTGGGGGGGAATGCTATTTATTATGATGCTATTATAACGAAGCAAGGTCATGTAGTCTCATGTAGCAAGGTCAAGTGCAGTTATGATTCACCATGATTCAGTGCTTTTCCAGAAAGCAGGAACAACCAGTGTTAGAATAAGGTCTCTGTCCTGTATTGATGCCCTTTGTCCTGGTTGTGGGGAGCCTCCGGAGTTTCCTCCCTCCTGACTATCTCCTGCCTCAGTGGTGCTATTCTCAGGTTTACCCTCCACAGCTTACTATCTTATTGTCTTTCAGACCTCCTGCTCTGAGTTGTTTTTACTCCACTGAATGATGCAGTTTCTAATCCCTTTAAGATTAAGAATTTAAGGCAGATGATAATATTTTCCCTTGCTAATTAAAAAAAAAAAAACTATTACAACAGTTCAACAGAGCAATATTTGTTAGGGAATAATATTTGAAAAACTATCAGGCTGCCTTCATGAAAAAGAAAAATAATTCTAATTTTTCAACTAAATCTTTACAGTTTAGTTGCTTTCAGAGGGGATTCTGGCCATCCTTATGTTACCATCAGTATTTAGCTAGGAAAGGAAAGCAAAAGGAAGGGGACAGTATGCCCGGTAAAATGGGGAGCATTAGCCTGTTGGCTTCACCGGGAAGCTACAGCTTTTCACACTTCAGGGGACCAGAGCATTGCCCCAGCAAAGGGATTAACACCCCTTCTTTCCCCAGTACAGTACCAGATTGTTGAGCCACGCAGAGGGAGGTGCTGGACCATACAGGCCTGTCTGTCTAACTACGGGATGTAAACCCATCCAAAGCCCACAAAAGCCTGGGAAATTGACTGGTTCTTTTGAAAAAGCACCTGGTCCATCTTCAAACCCCAGTTCCTGGTTATAACCCCCTGGGAACAAAGAACACTATCTCTCTCTCTCTCACGCGCACGCGCGCCTAGGACCCACACTTGCCATGTGCACTTGCTCATCCTCTCTCCATAGCCATGAGGCCTTAGAAGCCACATGGCCCACGACCATAGGGACTCCACATGCAGGCTCCAGGAGGGAGCCTGAATGCCACAGCACAGCAATGGACTGCAGTTGGAAACACGTTAAGATAGCCAGATGCGGAACTGGACTGACTATACTTTAATACGGAGCAGAAACCCTGGGCAGTGGCCTTTATGTCGGCCCTACTCTTGACAAGAGTGGACTTTTTCCATGGTGAGACAGATGGAGACGGGACATTGAAAAGTCAGGAGGGGAAACCCCCTTAATTTTACATCACCAATAAAGTTCACTATGGAGCCCCATCCTCCCATGCGGGTCTCAGGAAATCCTTTTCCTTGTGATACCACAATAACTCATTTTCCACCAATAACACTTGAAAGATATACCTTTTAATTGTTTAATAAGAAATAAGAGGTGGTCTCTATAACTTCAGGCTGGCTATCTTATCACCTTGACACTGTTGCTAATTCACCAGTGAAAAATTAGCCCTTGGGACTAGACATGCCCTCCCATCGTCTGGGGGGAAAAATACAGATTTTCAACAAAATAGGTATAGACATTGTAACAATCTTTACAAGTCTCTGTTTTAAAAATCATCCTTTGGTCTACTCTACGCTGTGAAAATCCACATACATGGTGAAGTGACATGCATTCATTTCCTGTAATAATTAGGTCAATATTCTGCTTTTAAAGGCAGTAGGTCCCTTAGGCTCTCAGGTCCTGCCAGAATCCATTACTGATTGCTTCACTGAGGTACATGAACTAGGTTTTCAATTGTAAGTCCTATCCAAGCAGAATGCAGTGATCTCATATCTCCAACACTAGTTTTTCTATTAAGCTTGATTTTTCCAGTTTTTGAGTTTAGAAATTACAGCAATATTCCACGGGCCCAAGAAAGTGTTTGTCACATTACTACTTCTGAATGACCACAAAGCTGCTTCTAAGATTACTTGTCTGAGCCCTGACTGGTGTGGCTCAGTTGGTTGGGTGTCGTCCTGCAAAGCTAAAGGTTGCCAGTTACATTCCTGGTCAGAGCACATGTCTGGGTTGCAGGCCAGGTCCCCAGTAGGGGGCGCACAAGATGCAACCCATCACATAGAAGTTTCTCTTCCACTCTTCCTCCCTCCCTTCCCTTCTCTCTCTAAAAATAAATAAAATCTTTTAAAAAAATGATTACTTCCCCGAGTTGACTATTAATTTACTTTTCTACAAATCGCTTGCTGGTTTAGTGTTAATGGTTTTCAAAATTCATCTTTTCAAAAAGGAGTCCTTTGAAGCCATGGTAAAGTAGCTGGGATTTAAATGGAAATAATTATGAAATGTTTTTTCTGCCTAAAATATTTTTTTCAGACTCCTCAGCATTACCACTGAGATGTCGAGAAGCATGGATGGCATTTCATTTACAAGTTATCATTGATTTTGTAGGTGAGATGTACTATAGTGTATACACTAGAGGAATAACTCATCAGTGGTATAATATGCTATCTTTGAAGTGTTTTCTTGTAGTGATGGTATGGAGAACTTTGAAATAATCATAGGAATAAAATGAAAAAATACATCTGCCTAGATTGTTTTTAAAATGAAGGAGAATGTAGAAATAATCATAATTAATGTTACTTCCCAAAGAGTTTAAATCACTAAAAATTGACAATTATGAAATTTTAAGACACATTGATACATATTCTGAGTATTTTCCTTGTAATTGTTTGCAATTCATACCCTGCTAATAAAATAAATATACATGTATTCATTGCTACTTACTACATTATGATTATCATATATGCCCTTGTTTTATGATATGCTAGACATAAATGTATTGAACAATTATGAATCCTTATGACATATTAAATTTTTACTAAATGGTGCTGTCTTTAATAAATATCTAAAACAGTCTATAAAAACTGGGTATATTTCTTTAGAAAAATTAATAAAGGTTTATCGATCAACTAATTTGACTAGAGTTTTTTGAAAGAGCAATTGTGTGAAAGATTATTTAAAAGCATATTTTGTGTCCTGATTCCTGTGACTATGAACACAAAAGCAGGAGATAATACATGTGAGCAGATTTAACTCCACTAATTTATTCTTATTAATCAAGGTTGATTTTCAACAATGTACAAAGAAATGCATTACAATACATAAGAAATATATCGTAATAACATGAGAAAACATATGGATAAATGCCATGCATTATCCATATATTTTGGTTAGAATAATTAATAGTTTATAACACAAAGTGACTCATCAAAAGGAAATTAGAAAATAGGTGACATATCCAGGAGATACAAGTTATCAGCAACATGTCTTGCACATTTTTATTCTGGATTTCCTTATGTCGCAGTGTCTGTAGCAGAGCAAACACTATTACTGCTGCCTTTTTTTAGCATGGTCATAATCTGTTTCCTAATTCTGTTTGTCATGTGCTAGGGATGTATACTCAATCTCCTATTTTAATGCCTTAATGTATTTCTCCTACACGAGGCCAAAGTGGTGGGCCATTTTGAAATGGATCTTTTCACTATCTTTTCTTCTAATGCCTCAACTTTTGCTGTATTGCCTTGAAAATAAAACAGGTAGAAAAAAGTTGCCTGCTGTGTCCTATTACATCATCAACTACCACAGATTCGCAGGTTTATTTACTGGTCTTCAGAACCATTTGAACCAGACGCTTCCATTAACATAAGGGGAAACAGCTTGTTATTGCAGGTATTCCCATTCATCTCCTCACAATACCCTCTTGATACCTTCTTTGTTGTAAAAATCCAGTGATTTTTTTCAGGTTTTTTCCCCCAACTCGTTTAAAATTCCCAATGACATCTAGCTTATCTTTCTTAGTTTCTTTTTACCATATGTTCTTAGTCACTCATTCTTCTGCCTCTGCTCATTATCTAGTATAACGCATCCTAGATATCAACTCCAAGACAATTGGAGTTTAAAGTAATTATGTGTTGCAGTAATGAGTCAACTTCTGCTTCAAATTAATTTTTTTCTTAGAGAGAATTATATCAGTATACTTAGTATACCAATGAGTTATATTAATACAGTGGTATCTACTTAGTATATTGGTGCACTTTGACATAGTATTGCAATCTGCAAAGTTCAGCTACAGAGAAATTCATTACCATTACCCTTCTCTGAACTCTTTTGCATTATTATTTCTCTTTGAAATATAATAAACAGTATATTTTTCTTGTTCTATATCATGCAACATATGCAGTGAAAAAATAAAGAACAAAACAAATATCAAACCAAAGAAAATATAAATGTTAATAGAAGTCATACATAAAGTATAAAGAAAATATTTAAAAGAGCAGTACATAAGATCCTACAATAGTATGTATACTTAGATATGAGGTTTCTGTCAACCAATTTTTTTTAATGAAAGATGTTTGAGGATGTACTTTATAGAAGTGGGCATAATACTTGTGGACTTTGCTTTCAATATTTTTCTATAAAATGGTGATTTTGACGTAAAAGCAAACAGTTGAGCATAACCAGTGGTTTCTCTTTAAGAGTGCTGGGTATGTCATACATTTTAATGACATAAGGTAAACAAACTAGTTATGTATCAATACAAATTTCAAAAAAAATAAGGGTGTCACAATAGAAATTAAAATTTTAGACATGATAGTTTCAGTCTGTCATATTCATGGCTGCCTACTAACACCCTTACTGGCATACAATGATACATATTTGTTTAATTAATTAGTTAATGAATTAAAATTAATTAAATTGCCTTGAGGTGATTCTGTCTTTGTTTAGAGCCTGATGATCTTTGCATTCCTGCATCTAGAGATATGCAAATTGTCCACTTCAACTGAGTGCTGTGTTGAGTAACCCAGACACGTGGGAATATGGGTTAACATGAAGCTTTGGAACTAGGGCAAGGCAAGCAAGTTATTTTACTTAAGGTACAAACTTTCAATGGTTGTAAAAAACTAAATAATAAAGAAAAAGTACATTTTATTGCAATATTTTAAAAAAGCAAATTAATGTAAAACACGTTCATAATGAACAAAAAAATCAAAATGTTAAATGATGGCTGCTCCCACTGCTTTAAGGAGCAGATGAAGTGCTGCCCTACACTGCCAGGGGACAATTCAGCTGTACCTTGAGCGGTAACAGCCAGTGGTCTAACTTCAATTAGCGAAAAGCAACAGACAAGAAGGAGGATACAGACAAACCTTCAATCCTTCTTCCATATGAATCTTCTAGAGCGTAGTGTTTATTTCCACATGGTCGCCCTGGGGTACATCTCATGCATCTGAACAACCAGCTGCTTTGTCTTGTGAGACTGTGGCCAGTTCAGAATAATGGCTTTATATTTTCTCTTTCTCCTTCCCTGTCCCACTTTGTTGAGAGCACCTTCAGTACGATCCCTGTAGGCCAGACCTCTCCAGAAGGATCGTGTTCTAGTCTTTCCTGTAAGTCAGGGCACACCTCCGGCTTGAGGGAAGTAGATCGCCCTGCAGCAAGGAGTGAGACGAGAGCTACAAGAGCTGTTGCTCAAACTCAGATTTTATTAAATGTAGGTTTGTTAAAGATAGAACATCAACATAACATTAATATCCTATCCTCTATAACATCACACACAGTTAACACATAACCATCAAAGGGGGATTAACGAACCCGAGTCCCAGAGTCTCAGTCCCAGGTTGGGAGATAGCATCAGCGAGGGGATGTCTCAGTCCAACTGAAGCACCTCAAGCAGCTTAGAACTTCTGGAGCTCAGACTGGCAGAGCCTCCAGTGACACGTGGCCCAGAGTAGTGTGCAACAGCATCTCACGAGGGGACATTTGCTGTCTTGGTGGTGGCTCTGAAGTCCACCTCAATTATACCCATATTCTTGACACCTGATCAAGCTGTGGCTCAGGGTCAAGAGCCCCCAGCCCTACATTAACAGGTATGCCCTCCCTACAGACACAGCCAATATTGTGGGTGTGCCACCCTGGCAGGCATTTGGTAAGGTGCCTGGCATGGCTTAGGTAGCTTCCTTTTTGAACCAAAATGTCACTGCTGACTGGCAGCCATGTTGGTTGACATAAGTGACTCCATTTTGTTTTATATACTTCATCCTATCTTGACTGGACCAATGCCAAGTTATTGGTCCTGCTCTCCACACACTTCCCCTTTCACTCACTCTTTCTGCCCTGAAATTTCATATAAAGTGTAACATACAATAGATTCCATTTTACAAGGAACTCCAGCAAAAGTGAAAGGTGCAGACATGATCCCTGCCCTCTGCAGTTTAACAGCTGAGTGAGAGCTATGGCAGAGATATTCAACAGGTAAATTTAGTGTGATGCAGTAAATGCTCAGCCTGTGAACCCTTAAGAAGGAGAATCAGACACTAGGTGAGATCAGTGAGTTTTGAAGAATAAAAAAGAGTTCATAGACAAAGAATGAGCCCGTTGTGTATATTGCTAGTAGAGAATACTGAGAGTAAAAAAAAGCATAGAGGTACTTACTGGCAGAAAATAGCACTTAGAAGAGCTTATTATATCTTCACACACTGCAAGGTGCTTGATTGAAATACCTTTCTAAATCTTATTCTCATTTGCTCTGAGATGACAAACATAATGTCTACCCCACGGTATTATCTTGTAGATTAAATGAGGATATACATGAAAATACACTTAGAAAGGTGTCTGGAAAATGGCAAAACTTCCCTCCCCACTTCCTTGAGTGCTTTATACAATTTTAAAATTCTATTTTCAAAGAAATATACTAGGATTGTCACTTTATTGAGTCTTTTCCATCTTTGGACAAATTGTATTCCATGTTAATAATTTAAACTATTTTAATATGCATTTCCACTTTAAACTGACTAGTAAATATCTACTGAACCATGTAGAAAATGGATTTTCAAAAATAAACTAGTGAAATTGATTCCCAGACTTCTGGTCAAGATGGAGGCATAGGTAGACAAGCTTTTCCTCCTCCTGCGACAACAAGAAGAATTACAACTAGCTTCAAAATAAAAAATACCCAGAACTGCCAGAAAATAGAACTGTATGGAAGTCTAACAACCAAGGATTTAAAGAAGCCGTATTCATCCTGATGGGTAGGAGGGATAAGTCACAAAGGTGGGGCGGAGAGGATGTGATGTGGCCTGGAGAGGCAGCAGTGGCAGTGGCTGAAGGAGGTATCCCACATTCACGCATGGTGGATAAAAATAGGGAGGGATACTGTAGGAGACAGCAATTCCAGCTATAGGCCAGACCACATAGCCCAGGCGTCTAGTGCCAGGAAGATAAAACCTCATAACTTCTGGCTGTATAAACTAATAGTGTTTGGGGCAGCGGAATAAACTGCCAGTTTCTCAGAAGGGTCTGTTTAAAGGGCCCTCTCAGACTTAGAACATATGCAAACCCACCTACTCTGGGAATCACCACCAGGGCAATAGCTAGAAGGTGACCAGTCACATATGGAAAGTGGGTAAAGTGACTGGAAATGGAGTGAGTACCGGACAAACCACCAGTAGCCAGGCTTCAGCATTGTCCCCTTTCTGACCCCTCCCACAACACAGAGCCACAAGTGGTGAAGCAGGTTGCCCCACCCTGGCAAGTACCTAAGGCTCCGCCCCATACAATTTAACAGGTGCACTAAGACAGGGAGTCAAAACAGCTCTACCTAATACATAGAAATAAACAAAGGGAAGCTGCCAAATTGAGGAAACAAAAAAATATGGCCCAAATGAAATAATAGGGAAAAAAAAACAGAAAAAAAACTAAATGAAGCATAGATAGCCAACCTATCAGATGCAGAGTTCAAAATACTGGTAATCAGGGTGTTCAAAGAACCCATTGAGGATGGCAACAACAGAAAGGAAGAAATGAAGGTTACACTAAGTGACATAAAGAAAAATCTAAAGGGAACCAACAGTCAAGGGAAGGAAGCCAGGATTCACAATGTTTGGCACATAAAGAAGAAACAAACATTTGACAAGAATAGAAAGAAGAAACAAGAATTCAAAAAAACAAGGAGAGCATAAGAAGACTTGAGACATCTCCAAAAGTGCCAATATCTGAATCATAGGAATGCCAGAAGGAAAATAAGAGCAAGAAATTGAAAAATTCCCTAATTTGGCAAATGAAATAGACATACAAGTCCAGGAAGCACAGAGTCCCAAACAAGCTGGACCCAAAGAGGACCACACCAAGACACATCATAATTAAATCCCAAAGGTTAAAGATAAAAAATCTTTTTATGTAATTAAATTTGTTATTCTTGTTCAGTTACAGTTGCCCCCATTCCACCCCCATTGCTTTCCCCTGACCCATCCATCTCCCACTCCCAAAGACAATATCCTCCCCATTGTCCTTGTCCATGGGTCCTTTGTACATGTTCCCCTTTTTTTCCCGTTATCCTCCTCTCCCCTTCCCTCTGGTTCTTGTCAATTGTTTTTTTTTGTTGTTTGTTTGTTTGTTTGTTTTCCAAGTCTCTGAGGTTTTTGCTTATTTGTTTGTTTTGTTGATTAGGTTCCACTTATAGGTGAGATCATATGGTATTTTTTTTCACTGCCTGGCTTATTTCACTTAGTATAATACTCTCCAGTTCCATCCATGCTGTTGCAAAGGGTCGAAGTTCCTTCTTTCTTTCTGCTGTGTAATTGTACCACAGTGTTTTGATCCACACATTTACTGATGGGCACTTAGGCTGTTTCCAGCACTCGGCTATTATAAATAATGCTGCTATGAACATAGGGGTGCATAGGTTTAAAGAGAGTCTTAAAAGCAGCAAAAAAAGAAAAGAAAAGGAAAGAAAAAGAAAAGAAAGAAGTGGAGAGTTACCTACAAAGGAGTTCCCATAAGTCTATCAAGCTGATTTCTCAAAAGAAACTTTGCAGGCAGGAAGGGACTGGCAAGGAGTACTCAAGTTGATGAAAAACAAGGACCTACAACCTACATTACTCTATCCAGCAAAGCCATCATTTAGAATGGAAGGGCAGATAAAGTGCTTCCCAGACAAAGTAAAGCTAAAGGAATTCATCATCACCAAGCCATTATTTCATTAAATGTTAAAGGGATTTATTTAAGAAAAAGAAGATCAAACACTAAAATGACAATAAACTTACAACTATCAACAGCTAAATCTAAAAATCAAACTTAGCAAACAATCAAAACAGGAACAGAATCATAGATATGGAGATCATGTGGAGAGTTATCAATTGGGAAGGAGATAGGGTAGTACGAGGAGGGGGGGAAGATACAGGGATTAAGAAGCTTAATTGGTAGGTACAAAATAGACAGGAATAGTAAATTTACTATTGTAAATTTACTATTTCTTTAGAATAGTACAGTAAATGGAGAAGCCAAAGAATGTATATGCACGACCCATGGACATGAACTAAGGCAGGGATTGCTGGAAGGAATCCCCCTCCACCTGGTACTCCACTGTGTACCAATTAGAGGTACCAGTTGTAGGTACCAGGTGCAGGAGTACCAGGTGGAGGTACCAGGTGGAGGAGTGCAGGTGGAGGAGTACCAGGTGGAGGTACCAGGTGGAGTATCAGGTGGAGTATCAGGTGGAGGAGTGCAAGGGGGGAAAATGTGGGACATCTGTAATAGCAAGATCAGTAAAATATACTTAAAAAATGAACTAGTGACTTAATTTAATAATGTGCAGGTAGTCATTGAGCTATAAAATCTCAAACGTCACATAAATAACTCTTTTGACATTTGTGTTTTTCTACATTTACTTTTTATTAAAAGAATCTATATTTGTGCTTTATGGAACACAGAACAAAAATTACTAATGCTACAACTCTGTGCTGTGTTCTTTCAACAATCATTTTTCTAAATTTTTTTCACCACAGACCTTTCTGTTTGCTTTGTAAGAAGCAGAAGTGCCAAAGAAATGGTTCTTTTTAACCTATAATTTTTCTGGTAAAAATATCTCTAGTAAGTTTAATGTATGTCTCTATTCTCTTCTACTAAAGTTCATAACATCAACACAAGTTCTAAAGAAGCTTTATGTTGGCTGAATAAGTTTTGTGCTGTTATTACTTCATTTAACAAAAGTTAATTGCTAGGCTCAGGGAGAGATTTTTTTTAATGTACATTCTCCTACATCAATTAACTTCTTATGATTTGAAATATGGAAACCTCTTTAGAAGTTTTAAATAAAAAGCAGGCTGTGACACAAATGAATGTTATAAATAGTTTATGCTTCAAGAGTTTAAAGTAAGATAGAACTATGGATTGAAGTCAAAGAAGATAATAAAGGAAATATGAGTAGCATAAACACAGTTGAAAGGACATTCTAACTGCAAATTAAGAATCCACATAATCTGTCCTGGCTGATGTTGCTCAGTGGACTGAGTGAGTGTCAGCCTGCTGTGAACCAAAGGGTCGCTGGTTCGATTCCCAGTCAGGGCACATGCCTGGGGTGTGGGCCGGTCCCCAATATGGGGCGCATGAAAGGCAATCACACATTGGTGTTTCTTTCCCTTTTTTCTCCCACCCTTCCACTCTGTTTAAAAATAAATAAATAAAATCTTTAAAAAATAATTTTTAAAAAATCCACATAATCTGTCACATGACTATTGTCTAAAGTGGGAAAGGGACCTGGAACATTAATAAGATGATACTATTTTTATACATGTTTATGGTTTAATCTCAAGTATGCTGTGATATGTGTCAATGCATTGGTGACAATATTAAGCACTTTACCACAAAATAAATATTTGAGTAATCTATGGTTTGTATATATTTTACTACTAGGTATATGAAGTTATGAGAAACCATGCAATGGTCACTTAAGAAAGTAGAGTTGGTGGGAGAGAAATTAATTTTAAAAGATATATCTTATGGTTTTAAGTTTATCTTCCTCTTTTCCTAATCCTTTTGAATATTTTTTCATCACATTAATATAAGAAACACTGGAAAAATAACCAATCTACAATAACACTAATTCCCAGATCTTTTGGGCAAACTCTAAATAATCTGTACTTAGTTTCTCCATGCATGAGGAAACAGCAATAAATCTTTTAGATGCTTTTTCTAATATCCCCATCTCTATCAGTAATTACAAGCAATATCTCAAAAACACAATTTCCAAGTTTACTCCCATGTTATAATATTAAGCTTCTGTAAGCATAGTTTAGTAAGTTAGGAAAGAATTCAAATAGGATTTTAATTCCAGTGAAGTTCTGAATATTCCACTGTTGGTTCTCAAAGTGGCCCCAGAACACAGAGGGCCAGGAGAGACTGGGGAAAGAAGCTGGTCACCCCAGACTGGTAGATGGCAGGTATAATAAGCAAGGGAACTTGCTTACAGGATTGTCTTGGGTGGGTGGCAGGAAGAAGAGCAGTTATCTGCACCCACCTGCCAGACATTTAAAAGCTGTATAGAGGCCTTCCCTGGGTTTAGTCACTTCACATATTCAGTCCAGATGGTCTCAATATCACATTGCTCTCTTAAGCCTGTGCCCTTGAAAATGGCTCGGGCTGTGGGAACGGTGGAGAGAACATATGTTTGGAGGACAGAGGAGGGGATAGAGAAGAGCCTCTGATTGCCCAGATGGAGCTGACAGGTCAACCAGCGGCCATTTCCCCTGGGTGACCTTCTCCAGTACTCCACTCTTCATTGACTGCCTCTTACAACCTCATACACGTCCCCGTCCCACATTGGGCCCTAAGCCAACAGCAAGGGGTTTCATTAGATGGAGGAGGCTCATTCGGCAGCTATCTGGCGGCACTTGAGGCAAATACCACAGAGACAATATAGGCACAGGCAAGAAAACAAAACATAGATGAAGATCATGATGAAGATAATTGTGCCCTCATGTGATTTGATTAAGATGATACATTAGCAGACCCGTCAGGTATGAATACAACATTCTGTTTCGATAGTGGCACAGTTGCCTCCTCATGAGGTGGTAGTAATGTCCAGGGTCATCCTAATTCAAAGGACAGCTTTTCTCATTAGAGATACTTCAGTGTTCAGTAAAGACAGGCTTGCTGGCTACCACTTAAGGCTTTTTGTGTAAATATAGTAAGAGCTTTTAGGTGTGCTATACTGTTCCCCAGGCAATGGAAGAAACAAGGACAGCAGCCAAATGATCTTCCCAGTAAAAACAGAATGTGCCCACGCAGCCTTGAGGAGAGGGAGGTGGGCAGCTTCAGAAACTTGACCAGTTTGTGCATACCATACCTGTTGGCCACGGGAGGCAACAATGGCAGGCACGAGGAGATGGGCTGGGAGAGAATATGCCCGACCAGGAACCCCACCTTCTCCCTTCTTCACTGGTGCATGTTCCATTGCATGCATTGTACATTTCAAAAGTTCTGGCTTGCAGTTGTACAAGATCCCAGTGGAGACTGAGTAGTTACCCTACATCTAAGGGTGCAAAGTAATCCATCCATCCCAGAGAGATTCCCCACTGCACATTGCAGCAGATAACGCCTTTCCCAGGTATGATGGGGCTTAGTGTTCTCAGCAGCATAGCTCATTGACCATGGTGAGAGCCTGGGAAAGGCTCTCTCCCTTGATTTCTGAATTTTTATAGTCTTGGGTGTCTGCAGGGGTCCCAGTCTGGGATGTGGAGCAGCAGGTCCTATTGGTGGATCAGATTAAGGTGTTAAAACCTGGGACAGTACTTTAGTCCACCCAGCCAAAGTGGTAGTCCCTATTAGTAATTTAATCTCCCACTTTAATATTCTTTTCTTCCTTTCAATCACCCCTGTTGTTTGTGGAGAGTAGGGGAGATAGAACGTCCATTCAATGTCATGTGTTTTTGCCCAATCTCACACATGATGACCTTTGAAATGTGACCCCTGATTACTGTCTATTTGATGAAGGTATTTGTACATGATGCTCAGTTATTCTAATAATGGCAGCCTGGTTTGCATGGCAACAGGAGAAACCTAGGGTTAAGCCAGACACAGTGTCCACACAAACCAAGGCATATTTAGGAGACTTGCTTAAACAGAGGGGGCCAATGTAATCAATTCGCCAATTCCTCATCTATTGGGAAATCGAGTGGATGGCCCCAGATTTCTTTGACAGTTACCTTGGATATGGTTTATGACACACAGGACATGTTGTTACTGCATCAAACAATTCACCGTATTTCAGGGGCAATCCGTGTCTCTGGCGATATGCCATCTCACCGTGGGTGCCACGGTGGCTGCTCCTTCCATGTACCCAATCTGCTCTATCTACTGAAAGATCAGTTGCCAAGCTAGGGCATCTGTTTCCTAATTGTCAGGCTTTGTCAGTGCCTTATAAGCCAGGGTGTGGAGGACAGTTAGGATTAACTCAGACTCTTGCAGATGAAACCAAATGTCTTCCCACATGCCCTGACCCCACAAGGGCTTATTCATGATCATCCACCCTTTGGCTTTCTGTCGTCCAAGCCACAGTGTCAACCTCTTTAGAAAAGCCCCACTGTCAATGCAAAGAGTTCATGGCCAGGGCTCAAGAGTGATCACCAGCCGAACCACTGAGCTTAGCCCACTCACTGTTGTGCTTTGTTCCCATTTCCATCCAGATGGTGTCATGATGGGCTGAATCACTACTCTAGTCCAAGGGGATAGATCGCCCTGACTACACCCATCTGTGTAGCAGATATTCATAAGAATTCCCTCCACTTCCTCTCTACAGACCACAGGGCCTGCCACAGGAATAGGGATGGGGGCATTCGGATGCTTTATGCATATCTCAAAAATTTTATGGTGATGCCTGGGCCCTGAATTTTCTGTGGGTTTACCGCCTATCCTCTCCCTCGCAGATGTCCCAGAAAAGTCTGCGGAATGTCCTACAGTACAGGCAAGTCTTCATGCTGACATTATTTCATCAACATAAAAGGACCATTTTACCAATGTAGGAAAGGAGAACAGGGAGAGACTTGGGACTATCGTCCGATGACATATTGTGAGGCTGTGCATGTAGCCTCGGTGAGCCACTGTGCAGTCCATTGTTGTCTCTCCCGTGCAGGGTAAAGTGAATATCGTGATACAGCAGTCAGGGCTATACTAAAAACAGCATCTGCTAAATCCAGTACAGCACGGAACTCTCCTAGGACAGTGGCCGAGTTATCTAAGATGGTGGCAATGCATGGTACAGCCACATGGATGTGGGGACTACCTTGTTCAGTTCTCAGCAGTCCGCAGTGATGTGCCGTGAGCTACCTGGCTTTCATACAGGCCGTACCAGGTTGTTGAAAGCACTATAAGCAGAGAATACAATATTCACTCAGTGTAATGCTTGGATAGTTTTTCCTATTTTCTTATGCCCCCTCCCTCTGGCAGTTTATATTGTTTGACAGTTACCACTCTTTGAGGGCCAGTAGACTTACTAGTCCCCAGTGGTGTTTCTCCTTAGTACTGGTTTGATTACTTTCACAGAGAAGAAAAAATTACCCATAGAGGTTTGCAGAGTCTGACGTGGTGGTACTTCAATGGCCACTGTTTTCTGGTACCGAAGACATAAAATCTGTATTCTTGTGGGGGAGAGTGACAAATTTTTAGTGTCAAAGAGCCTTTGTAGCCATAATCATTTGTCCTTCATAAACATCAGTGGTGCTGAAGGGGCCAGAAAACTTCTGGTGGTCACTAGGATAGAGGGCGTCCTGCTCCAGTGTTGACGGGAGCCATCACCTTTTGTTTACGTCTGGGGAATTGGTGAATAGCAAGCTATGAGGCCTCCTGTAGCCTCCGATGGCCCCCTCCTGGAGGCAATCTCGCCCTGCATCTTATACTTGGGGTGTGGGAAGCACCCACCCCGAACAGGGGTGTGTCCCTGAAGACTCTGCTGAAGCAGGTGTGGGGAAGGAACAGGGATATTAGGGGCAGTTGGGGCAGGTCTATACCATTGTCAGATTTTTAGCAGTTTCCACAGGCCTACCAAAACAGCAACGAGTTGACAGTCTACTTCTTCGGATGAGATCCTGGCAGTAATGAGGTCAAACCTCATTTATTTCTGGGTTACTTCTACCAGATCTATTGGATGATTGGGATAGGCTTTTGGCTTTTCAACTACTCTCACCTTCGCAGGCCTTTCTCACAGCCTGTAACTGTTCCTGGAATATGTCAGTTTCCCTCAGATCAACAATGGATTGCACACCATCATTCATACATTTTCCCACTAGTGGACTCAATATGGATATCGATGTCCTATAGTAGATGCACTACATGCAGTTTCTCAAACAAACGGATTAATTTGGCCAGCATTTTTGAGATGTCTCTGTATCCATGTGGTAGTGTACAAACACCTAACACACGGGCCACCCCACCCCACGCAGAGGTTTGCAGAGTCAGGATTTCCCCTGCCGGTACTCCATCCCCAAGAACCATTTCTTCCGTCTCCTGGCTAGCTCACCAGTTGTTGGTTCCCAGCCTGAACAGCGTGCAGAGGGCAAGGAGAGACCAAGGGAAAAGGCACACACCACTGCAGATTGGTGGGTAGCAGTTTCAGTAAGCAAGAGGAATTATGCACAAGGCTTGTGGTGGGCATCCACAAGACAAATATGTCTCCTCCTGGCCCACTGGAATCTTAAAAGTTTATACAAAGGCCTTAACTGAGTTCAATCATGTATACCATCCAGATGGTCTCAGTAATACATTGCTGTCTCAAGAGTATGGCCTCCAATCAGCTCTGGTTATGGGAACACCTTCCAAGGACAGGGGCGAGGGGGAGGAATCTCTAATTGCCCAGGTCCAGCTCTTGGATCGGCCAGTGGTCATGTCTTTTCTACGAGGATCATTAATCCACCATGAACTATATTTGACTGACCTTTATTTATATATTTAGTTGTTTGTTCTCTTTTTTCCTCTTATTCTTAAACACAAAATCCACTCTTATCTGTAGATTATCTAGAGATGAATCATTATTTTCATTATACAAGGCTCTTAATTACCTTTTTCTTACTGACAACCCATTCACTCAGCATTTGCAGAGTGAAAGGATAATATAATTGATGAAACCATATATTACAATTCTGAATTAGGCTTCCCAACTCTTTCATTAGCTGTGTGATTCTGAATTTCTTAACCTCTCCAAGTCTCAGCTTCTTCAATAAAATGGGAAAAATTAGATTTATCTCACAGAGTCACCCAGAGCAGATGTAATGGGATAATACACATTAAGGAGCACTGTGCACACTCAATACATTTAACCATTGCCATTATTTGTTTTAAAATATTACTTATGCCTGAGCTCCTTTTAATTGTAGTAGACATTGAAAGTTAAATATAAGTCAACTCAATAAAGAAAATACATTTTTCAAAAATGATGGAAATTATTATAGTTAAGTAGTATTAATTTAAATCATTATTTCTTAGTACATTAATAGAAACTCAATACATTTTAGAATTGCTGTTGTCATGAATTTAAAAATGATCCAAGCCAAAGTCCCCTTTCTGTTAAAATAGACACTCAAAAGCTGAATATAAGAAATTACATCAGAGAAAACAAATGGGCTACTATAATTGCTTTGGTAATGAATACACACTTAAACACACATCTGATTTTGGGTGTATTTACAGATTAACAGCAAATAAATGTGATGATTTGTCTTTCAAATAATGTATAAGGATTATTAATATACGACTATAAAATATAACCACTTCATTCATTTTGAAAAACAGTAGTGAACTGTGAGTTCTATCTCTGTACTCTCAAAAACCTTTCCGTGAATACATTCCCCTTCTTCGTTCTAAACCTGATTCTGATGGTTATTTCAGATCCATAGCAGCAGCGAGCACTCACAGCAATCAGACTCGAATCTGGGGCAGGGGCAACGTTACAAAAAAGACTACAAGATATTTTAGGCAGTACATTTCTAAGAATTTAAAAGTAAATTTTTTTTCAACAAACTAAAAAATCAATACATAAGAACAGAGATTATATGCAAAATCACATGAAAGAGATAAAAAACTTGGTAAAATATCATATCATATTTATAGATTTATATATACAGATATCTATAGTATATACATATGTCTATAAAATACAATGTATATATACACATATATAGTACGTATTTATATATCTCATACAAAGATACTATACAATAAAAATGTTATATACTACCAGTATACTATACGTAGTATCTGTATAATATAGAGTATATGTATACATACATATACGCATCTGTATATACTATACATAGAGATGATCCTCAACTTGTGGAAGTCTGTCTGGACAAACCCATCACCATTTGAAAATATTTTAAATTGAAAAGCGTTTAATATATTTAACTACCAAACATCATAGGTTAGCCTAGCCTACCTTAAATGTGCTCAGAATACATACACTAGACTGCAATTGAGCAATTCCTTTGAGTTTTATCTCAAGAGTAATTGCTGCCTTCTCACCAGAAGCTGGAAATATAGATGGGTTTTTAGTAGATATGTTGGGATGCAAAAACACAATATCCAAAAAATACTTGCAACACAGTACAGTTTAGAATGTTGGTTGCTCACCCTCAGGATCGCGTGGCTGATTGGGAGCTGTGGCTATCTGGCCTGCCCAGCACCCTAAGACAGCACTGCAACACACATCACTGACCCTGGAAAAATTCTACGTACAGTTTCTGCTAAATGCTTATCACTTTCACACCATTATAAGGTCAAAAAATCATAAGTTGAACCACAATTAGTCACTGACCATCAGTATATCTATATATAATATATGTTCTACATGCATGCATACGTAGTATTTATACTATAGATATATGGTTTACTATAGAGATTATCTATGTCTATAGATAAATACATATATGCTTATATGTCTACACAAAATATACATATATATATATACTTAATATACACACATATGTACATATTTATATGAATACTATATGTATACTATAGATACAAGGGGAGAACCCAAGAAAAAATGAAATTATCTACTGCAGGGAGGGCCCCTTGTAGTACAGGATTCCCCCGCTAGGTGAGTGTTCTAGGATCTCACCTGCATCAGTGCACCAGCTGACATTGTGAGAGGCTGTGTTCGGCTTCAGTGAATTTCTTCAGAAGACTCTTTTACCACATTTGCCCGTTTCATGGTGGGTGATTTACAAGCACACCTGCCCACACTGTGCTAAATGTTTAGCTGTTTTTGACCAAAAACAGCATGATCCCCATGCCCAATCCTCTCTATTCACCTGCTCTTGCTCTAAGTGACTTTTTTTGTTTCCCTGCATGAAAAAAGTCCTCAAAGGGAAAAGTTCTGCTGATGTGGAAGAGGTGAAACAAAAAAACACAGAAGTACTAAAGGCATCAACATTGATGAGTTCAAAACTGTTGAGCAGTGGGAAAACTGTCTCAGTAGGTGTACTGCATCAAATGGAGAGTACTTTGAAGGTGATTGAAATTTTGACATGTAAGAATAAATACACAATATTTTATAAATCAATTCCAGTTTTTTGCTCCCCCTTGTGTATCAAATAATTTAACAAAAGATAGTCATATTTAAGGAAGAAAGCATCACTCTAAAAAGGTCATCATTTCTTCAAGAAAATGAAAACAAAATAGAAATTTGTGAAACACACATTGCCTACACCCAAGAAAGCTAGCTTGAGATTCCACTGAGAGGTAGGTAAAGAAATGTTGCATAACTCAGTGTAGCAAGTTTAAAAGGTGATATGGCTATGCATTCAAACCATGTATCTCTCCTGCCTCTGCTCTTTGATTTGGTAAACAGCAGTATGTTCTCAGCTCTTGTCCTTGGGGACACGTGGCAGAATTATGCTTCCCAACTCACTTTGAGCATAATCAGTGTTACTTCCAGATTAAAGTTTGAATAGTTGTGTGTGTGATTCACTATATTCCTTTTGGTAGACCTGGATATTGTTAAAACATGAAACTCATTTATTGTGAAACTAATTTTTAAAAAAACCTTGAATTTTAGGGCCTCTCATTTTCATAGGCCTTTTTCAAGGCTCTATATCCAATTCTGTATTTGTCCTTTTGTATTATATTTCTTTTTAAAAAAAACCCAAAACTCTATGAGGCCCAGACCCCACAAATCCTAGATCTTCCCTGGAAGTATATGACTTAGAGGCTGCATCAGCCTCGTTGGCTGAGGCACTAAACTGAGATCACCTTGCTGACAAGAGTTGGACAAGTATGAGCAAGAAGTAAATCTTTGTCATTTCAGGACACTGAAGTCATGAGGTTGTTATAGCAGCATAACCTACATTATCCCAACTGACACAATTAACTACGTAATTCCTACAGAGGAGGAATGGGCTAGTCAGATCAAAGTAAACACGTAGTTGTTCTTGCAATTAATTTTTTTCTGTTTTTAAATTATTTTTTATTGTTGTTCAAATAGTTGTCTCCATTTTCCTCCCACCTCCCATCCTTAATCCTACCCACCTTTGGTTTTGTCCATGGGTCCTATATACATGTTCTTGATGACCCTTTCTCTTCTTTCCCCTGTTATTTCCCTCCCCCTTCCCCTCTGGTTACTCTCAGTTTGTTCTTTATTTCCATGTCTCTGGTTATATTTTGCTTGCTTGCTTGCTTGTTTTGTTGATTAGGTTCCACTATAGGTGAGATCATATGGTATTTGTCTTTCACCACCTGTCTTACTTCACTTAGAATAATGTTCTCCAGTAACTTTTATATTATAAGTAAAGTACCAATAATTTTTATTTATAAATTAATTTTTCCTAAACTTAAATAACTGAGTGAGTACATTGTCATCTAAAAGCCTAAGAATCAGGCAAAATCATGTTTGCAGCATGCAAAACCAGTGCTTAGATCTTGGAGACTGCTCTAGATTAGTAATTAAAAGTTTATCTAGCTCTTGAATTTTGATAAAAATTCAAGAATGACCTGTCTTGAGCATCTCATACATGATCGTAAACCCCTGACTCTACCTCATCTTCTATCTATATTTATTAGTTAAATATCTGCAGCATTCCATCTATTGGTTTATTTTTTATTGTGTCGTATTAAATGGAACCAATGGGTGACAGTGAATTGAAATCCTAATCAGTCACTTACAAGTCGTGTAAACTTAATCACTCTAGGCTCTACTTTCTCACCAGAAAGATGACCAAAAATACATCTCGCTTATAGTTTTCCGTTGAGAATTAAATGATTTAATCTTAACAGATACAAAATTAATAAAAGCTTTTACAAAGAGAACTAAAAACAGAATACAACCATTTTCCAGCTCTGTAGTGCACAGTACCCACATTTAAGTTTTTACCGTCTTTCATGGCCACCAAGGTGATCCCAGATTATGATCTCTTTCTTGTGGCCACACCCTATGTAGCTCTCTCTCACATGATTAAGGCTGATCTGTTTGCCTATAGATATTGAAGATGTAACACTGCATACCTTCTGAGGCTGAATTACAAAGACAGTACTGCTACTACTGTATAATCTCTCAGATGGATCTTGAAAGCCAGCAGCCCTGTTAGGAGAACACTCAAGCAGCACTGACAAGAGGGAGAAAGAAGCCTCCTGCCAACATCAGGCACCAACGTTCTAGCCATGTGAGCGAGGGATACTGGAAGCGGATCCTCCAAACTCAGTCAAGCCTTCACGTAGTCCCAGCCAGCCTTTTCACTTAGCCTCATGAGGACCCTGAGTCAGATTTGCTGAGCTTAGCCACTCTCAAATTATTGACCTAAAATATACAGAGACAACATTTACTTTTACTAAGTGTTATGGCAATTTATTATATAGCAATAGGTAATTAATGCATCATTTTAGTTTGATTTTTTTCAAGTACTGAAACCATATCCAACTACTAATATAAATACTTAATATAATATAAACATACCATATACAACTATCAATATCAGGTAAAATTATATTTACTTCATAATACTTCAACACACTGCTTTGTCGAGAGCCATATTACTGCCTAGGCTCTATGGCTTTGTAACAGAGAACCCAAGGTATTAGCCTTTTGGGCAGAAAACAAAAAATCATCTTTCTGTTTCCATTTCCTTCTTCCTGTCTCATTAGCCTTCTCTAGCTATTTCAAGCACAGCATTTTAGGAAAGTGAATCAGTCTGGACTTGGCATCTCTGTCATACTGTTTCACTCCATAGCTTGCAAAATGGCTCGTTTTTTCTTCAAAATGGAAAAAAACTTTGGTAACAGAGCCCAGAAACCTCCTGCATGTCATCTACCATGCAGTTCTCTCAAGTTAAAAATTAAATGGGAGAGAACCAGGGGCTTTGACGGCTCCAAACTTCACTGTTGGTACCACAGGGCCTGCAGCCAAGAGCTCCAAAGCCGTAGCTGACGAAAGTACTTAGAGTACATGATTGCTACGGTGAGATCGTTCTCCTCGCACTAACCATTGATGGGACGCCTTTATGTGCCAGGCACCGTGTTTGGTGCTGGAGTCCCTGGCAATTGTATGGTTTTATTTTCCTTGTATTTCTTTCTTGCAAAATGCAACAAACAGGAAAAGGAAAGCAAAATTACTTTCAAACATATATAAAGCAATGTAAAAAGGCATAAAATTTTTATAACATTTTATTTATGTGTTTGTTTCATAATACAGCTTCTTTGGGGTTAGTGTAGGTAAACTGCTGCTATAGTCTGAATGTGTGATCACATGATGTCAATAGCTGGCAGTCACAATTAATGTAAAATGAAACCCTAATAGAGAATCGCCAATAAGATGAAGTTATTTGTGACAAAAATGAAACAATCACCACTTTGTGGCCAATAAAAATATCAGTGAGGCGCATAGAGTGGCAAACAACTGAAAATTGTGAAAGTAAACAGACCAGAAGTGCTTAAATGGATTTTCAAAGATATTTTTTCCTACCGTCTCCAGATTAGACTGATCTGTACCATTTGCCTTATAAGCAGCTAAGAATTTATTCTGCTTATTTTTATCATACCTAGGAATCTCCTGGAATTATCATTGGTAGAATTAATTATGCTTTAACATCTGTAAAGGTATTAGAATTAACTCTAGAAACATTTACAATCTGTTCCTGTCTGTACTGCAAGTATGTGTGTATGTGTATGTATGAATGTGTGTGTATGTGTATATATATATATATATGAATGAAATCTTAATCTGATGCATGTACTTTCTTAAGGAAATTATTTTGAGGATGATCAGTTATTCAAAAAAAAAAACTACTAATTTTCTTTTCTACTAGTCTGAGAAAGATATTGTTGATGTTATTTAAACTATCCAAGCTTAACATTCCAATGAACATGGCCAGAATCATGAAATTGCTGGTCAGACAGGAAAGCAGACAGTAGTGATATTCAAAATAATTAGCAAACTGAATGGCACTGGCATCAACCAATCAGACTTGACACTGGCCGAAGCACTGGAGCAGGGTTCCAAACCTCTTGCTACACCAGTTGTGAACCTAGTATAGGGGCAGGAGCAGCTGGAAAGTTGGGGGAACCATGTTTAACAGCATTAGGTCAGAAGCTACCAGGAACAGGTACAGAATCATTTGAATATTTTAATAACTGATATGACTTTACCGTATTTGACTGAAGTCAACATGTTTTGGCAGGATGGGAAAGAATCTTTAAAATTATTCCAAAGATAGTATCATTGCCTAAACAGCATGTGGAACTTCTTTTGGCTTCCGAGCCAGTTTATAAAACTATAAAGTAAACATCTCAATGTTTTTGACTAAAAATGGTATTACACAACTTACTCACTTTTATTATTCACCATACTTAGTTTTGTGTGGATTTTAGCTATTTCCAAAATTCAGACTCAAATTTCAAAGACAAACATATATAAATTATTTACTTTAGTGTTTAAGACAGCCTCTAAAGCAACTCCAAGTGAGGAGAAGAAAACTGAAGAGCACTAAGTTTGGACTGTATACAGTTACAGTACTAGAAGCTTATGTAGTTATCCCATTTAATTTTACATTACTTTATTTTACATCATTGTTCCCTTGGGATTCTGACCTCCAGACATAAGCAATAAATTCAGAACAAAACTTTACAATACTCTGGACAAAGTGACTTACTCTTGTATGATGTTCTACCTCCTAATTACAACTTAGGACTCTAATTAGTAGATTCATGGATAATAACACATTGAAAGAAACAGGATAAAGCTTCCAAATATCTTAAAATACAAGGAAGCCAAGATTTATTGAGTGTCTATTACATGCCAGGGTTATTATATGTTAAAACTAGTTTGTACACATATGTAACACATTTAAAAAGACGCTATATTTGGCCAGACAGTATGCTACATTACAACATCTCTTGGTATTAACCAATTGCTAACTGAGAAAGAAATGTTTCTGTCCTTGCATTTTTTAACTTAACATTTTTAAGCATCTACTATGTAACAGGCATGTGTGAAATTATTACACATTATATTGTTCAACCCCCACAATAACACTATAAAGTGGATATTATTGAAATTCCAATTTTATAGATGAAGAAATGGAGACTCAGTGGTGTCAAGAAGATTGTCTATGGTTACAGGGCAGAGCCAGGATTTGAACACAAGCATCCTGAGTCTAGAACCATGTCTGCCTCATTATACTGAATTGAAGGTATTATTAGTGAGAACACTGACATTGACCTGCTACTTCATAAAATCAAAATTGTGGTTATATGCTTAGTATAAGAGTGTGTGCTCTGCTGTATAATTTGCATACTGGTGGGCACAGAATGAGCTGACCCACCCAGAAAACAAAATAGAGAAAGAGGGAGCTGCATTATGTGATAGAAGGAGCACTGGTTCCCATCCCCGAAGTATCGCCCTGAAGTGTGGCCCTGGAATAGCCAAAACTCCCCTTGCAAATCCAACCTCTGGGTAGAAAATGAGCATGTTGTCTTCACTCATATTGCAAGCTACATGTCACAAATAATTAGTTATTTTCTACTTAAAGTACAGAATTTTAAATTTGCTTTTTCAGGAAAGATTTTGTTGTTCAACATATACACACAGTAAAGAAGAAAGAAAGACATGTATTCACAATCCAGTTAAGAAATAGAGTAAATCCAGAACGACTGAGTGCTTTTACCCAATCTCATCTACTTCTTTCTGCATGAAAGACAGCTATACATTATTCTACCTTTTGAGATTTTATTCTTTTCTTTTTCTTCTGTTTTACCATCCATACCTAAACATCACATTTTCTCTTTTTTATAAGCATTATGCAAATAAAATAATACTGTGTGTATTCTGTCACTTGTTTATTTTGTAGCATTGCTGTGACATTTGTCTATATTTATGTGTAGCTTAAGTTTGTTTATTTTCATGAATATATAGTATTCCATTGCATAGCTCAATTCATTTATGCTGTCTATATTAATGTATAACTAAATTATTTCCAGATGTTTTTGTCACTAAAACAGTGCTGCCATGACTATTCTGGCACAATGTCTCCTGGTGGACAGTTAGAAACAAGTCTCTAGGGTACAGGAGTAGAATTGCTGTGTCATAGGTGTGACAGAGATTGTTCATTACTACCCATTCACTTCTTACTCCATAGAAATAGAAGACTGAATAAGACATTTCCCAGCCTTCTTACAGCCATTTGTGGCCATGTGACTAAGTTCTTGCCAATGGAGTTTAAGTGAAAAGGAAGTAAGAAACTTCTTGGTCTAGACCTTAAAAAATCAGATGTGTACTCCTCTACGCTCTTGTTTTCCTTCCCACACTCTGGGACATTATTGTGCCTGCAACCCATCTTATGGACTGTGCAAACACAGAGAAGGATCTAAAAAAGAGACAACTAATGATAGAGAAGACTCCTAAAAATGTTGTGGAAGAGGGCATCCCCCAAACCAGACCAATTCACTCGGGACTGCTTTATGAGAGGCAAGCACCACCAGGATTTTATTTTGCAGCATCCTGGCCTCTATACTGTGTAATGTATAGCATATGCACATGTTTGACCAAGTTGTGCCAAAATGTTTTCCAAACAATGTATCAACTGGCACTCTGACCAGTAGAGCAGAAGAGTTCCCGTTGCTCTAACTCCTCCCTCACATTTGATACTGTCAGTCATTTTAACTTTACAGCTCTATTGGGTATCAGGCGCTAGCTCGTTGAATTTTAAGTTCCATTTTCTGATTACTATTGCTAATTTCTCATATGATTTTTTCTCAATCAGTTTTCTCCTGCGAAGTACATACTTTTGCCAATTTCTCTATGGATCACCTTTATTTTAACCTTCTCCCAAGGACATTTTTCTTTATTTTTAGAGAGAGAGGAAGGGCAAAGGGAAGGGAGAGAGAGAAACATCGATGGGAGAGAGAAGCATCAGTGGGTTGCCTCCCATATGCGCCTGGACAGGGGATCACATGCACCGGGTCTGGGGATCAAACCCACAACCTTATTGATTGTCTTTCTCTTAATAATTTGTAAGAATTCTTTATAATTTGGGAACATACTAGTTCTTTGTCAAATATATGTGTTGCAAATATCTTTCATTTTGTATGTCTTGTGTTTTAATGAAGTCAAATGTGTCAACTTCCATTTTCTTTCTTTCTTTTTCTTTCTTTCTTTCTTTCTTTCTTTCTTTCTTTCTTTCTTTCTTTCTTTCTTTCTCTTTCTTCTTTCTACATTGTGTATGAAATGTCTTTCTCCTCTAATATCATGAAGATATTGACCGATATAACCTCGGCTATTATTTTTCACATTTAGTTCTTTGTTTTACTCACTCAAGTTCTGATATGCTTTTTTACACAGAACAGTAAAGTGTGGAGTTAAAACTGGCAGATGGACATTTCAAATACAATTACGGCTGTGCCCGTGGGCATTTGTGTTTTATGTAAATACCATCATTATGTGTATTGAGAAGGAAAAAATGTTTGGAAACAACAGGTTGAAAGCATTTTCTACAGAAGTGTCTTTAAGTGTGACTTAATAAATATAAATGGTAATCCCCACTGTTAGACACACTCTTAGTTACACATGTACAAAACAGGCTGGACCTGGTTTACCCATGTTTCATGTTTAAAAGGCCTAGAATTCTTACACTGTTTCCAAGTTGTCATTGACAAGCTAGATATGCCTCCAATTATGTGACATGGTTGCCAAGAAATGTAATGAGATCTCAACTTCTACTTGGAATGTCCAGATCCCAGGAGATAATATCTCCACTGTAATTTGAACTACTTAAACAAAAATCAAGTCATTTCATCTTTTTCTAGTGCATCTTTTGAAGAGGCGCATAGGTAAACTAAATGTCACCATGAGGAGAACAGTTAGTTGGCAACGGGGTGAAAACCACCAGATGAACAACAGTTGAATGAACTGGAAAATCTTAACTTAAATGGGGAAAATATAGATAAGCTATAATGATTGTGTTTAGAAATTTTAAATGTTTGCTTATAAAAGACAGGGCACATGTCTTGGTTAGCCTCAGTACTGCAATAAAATAGCACAGACCCGGTGGCTTTAACAACAGACAGCTCTCCTGTCTCTTCCTCCTCTTTGGGGGGCTCTAATCCCATCATGAGAGCACTACTCATTACCTCGTCTAAATTTAATTACCTTCCCAAAGCCCCATCTTCAAATACTGTTGCACTGAGGAGTAGTGTTTCAACATATGAATTTGTAGGGGACACAAATCTTCAGTTCATAACAGTACACGTATACTCCATGTTTCTCCAAGAAAACCCTTGGGACCAATGGATGAAAGCTATAATAAAACAGGTTTAGGCTAATTCTAAAGGATCTTTACAGCACACAATGTGTTTCAAAAATATCTGATTGACTCAAGAAAGCAGTGATGTCCTTCCCCAATACTGAAGGCTTTGAAATAGAGTCCTAAAGACCATTTATCAAGGATGTTACTAGTAATAGCTAACATTTATTAGTAGCTAAACTGGCAAGGAACCATTCCATGTTCTCTCCCTGCCTTGTCCTATTTAATGCAGTGGCCCTAGAAGACAAGATTTATTTTGACATCATTTGTAAATGAAGGTCTTGAAGTTTATAGAGGCTAAGTCATTTCCCAAAGTCATATAATTGGTAAAAGGCAAAATGCACATCGGTCTCATGTCTACAGGCTGAGTTCTCAGCCATGCTGCCTCTCCCTTGTCAACGCTGTAGAAGGATTTGCTTCACTGGGAGAGAAGCTGTACTATGTGGGTTTCCAATTCTGATATGCCTTGATTCTCACAAAATAAAAATATATTACCTAGAAAGCATGAAAACAGTATGGAAAGCAGACACCAGAGGGAATGAAAAAAGTGGTAGGTAAAATTTAATGAGGGAGGAAAGAGTCTAGAAAGATCCTAAGTAAAAGGCATTGGTCCAGGAAAAATACATTCCTGGCTGGGTGTCTGCAAGGGGCATTTCCTAAGGGCTGTGCAGAGAGAAAGGTGAGGGGAGTAGGAGGCAGCAAAGACATAGACAGAAAACTATCCCATGCCTTTAATAGACACATCACTTGATGATCTAAAAAGAAGGATCCCAACACCATAATTAGTTGATAGTTGGAAAAAACTAATGTAAACAGGGAAGAAATATCACCTCCGTAGCAAGTGTCCAGAGCCCTACAGTAAGCCTACATTCATTATTTTTATTTTAATTATCAAAAATTAGCAAATCTCCCTTACAAAAAGCAGTGGCAGAGAGATACTGATGAGATCCAAATGGACAAATGCACCCTTTACAAGCATTTGTTCTTTCATGTATACATACATTCATTTAACAAATATTTATTCAGTGCCTGCTATTTACTAGACACTTCAGGTGACACTGGGGATGCAGCAGAAGAGAAGTCCCCACACTCTCCAACCCACATTCCTTAAAAATAATTTCATGTCTTCACTGATGGTATTCTCCGGAGCAAAAGAACAAAGGAAAAAAAAAAGAAAAAATCAATGACAAGTATATAAAATTTAAAGTACATTAAATAGAAGGGCTAAGGAGAAAAACAAAGAAAGGAAGAATAGACAGCAAACAAGTTTAGAATTGTCAAAAACTTCAACTAAGTACTCAGACTAAAAAGAAGGGGAAATATCAAGAAAAGAGGATGTGTGGCAGTCCCACGTGGGTTTAAAGTTCATGCGATGAGTCACAAATACTGTGAAGGGTTTTGTGGCAAAGGGAAAAGGACAATGGGGAAATCACTTCCCTCATTTTGTCCCCATTTCCTCATCTTTAAAGTGAGCATTCTAACATTAGCCCTTCTAGGTAACACAAAGTATGTGCATGCATCAAATGAATGTGGCCTTCAAAATGTAAAATAGTATATACATGTAACTTCACTTAACTACAAAAATGATCTATACTGAAATCCCCACAAGAACAGAAACAGACACACACAGACATAATGTCCACTTCATCTCCTATTTCATATACTCCACATAGCCCGAATGTTCTGACAAGGAATAAGCAAATCTCTGGGGGAATGGGCTCCTTGAGGCTCCCAGGAGCCCCTCAGAAAGCCAAGAGTAACACATTCCTTCCCCACTCAGGTCTTCTTGGATTACTGAACACTTCGCAGAGCCTTTTTATTCTCCTCCTGAAATGCTGGCTTCCTTCCTCCATCAAAATACTCAACAAAACGGAACTTGTCAGCTGTGCTTGTGGTAATAAATCTCCTTCCCTACATGTCTTCTGACATTCTAATGCCTTCCTGAACATAATAAAAAGGTCATTTTCCACCTGAAATCATCTTCTTCAAGCTACCTTATATTTCTGCAAATCCAAGTTTCAACAAGTTTGATCTCATTTCTTCTACAGTATTGTTTTATTTGCTTTAACCAAGTTAAAAATCCCAACTGCAACACCATGCTCTTTAATTTCTTGAGTGGGGATTATATTTTATTGGCTGACTGTATAATGGAGATACATTCTGAAAGCTGAACTGTTCCCTCTTCTCAAGTGGTAGAGAATTAAATGTTCTCTCTCAGGTACTACCCAAGAATTTCTTATGATTTTTGTTTCCTACATCGGTTCAAGAACTGCCTGCATATAAATTATGCCAAGATCAGTGTTCTCCCCTAAATATAATACAATCCCCCAGAACCTCTAAGATATGTGCAGGCTTTTCATTTTGTGCAATTGACTCAGAGTATTGTTTGGTACTTCATTATCTTATTTCTGGTTTCCAGACCAGCAATTCAAGTGGTAGCCTTCCAGAAGTTACACATCCTTGATTCCTGAAATTTTTTTTTTCCAGTAGTAATAGTTGTATTTATTCTTGGTAGGGCCAGGTGTTGATTTGAGTGCAATCATCATATCACGACAACATTATCTGGAATATAGTGCCATTTTATCATGGAAAATTAATGGGGGACTGGGGCTGCTAGGAGTGTTTCCCAGACTGCCCCCTCCCCCAAAAGAAAAAGGAAGAAAAGAAAAGAAAAGAAATCAAGAGAAGAGAAGAAAAGAAAGGAAAAGAAGAGAAAAGAAAAGGAAAAGGAAAAACCTTGGACTTCTTGCTAAAGACAGTGACAGGCCATGGACAGTTATTTATTTTGCTTAGCATATTTGTAACGTTTCTCTAGGTATATCAGTCTACTCACTTCCCAAAATGATGAATCAACGACTTCTGACCAAGGAGGCAGGCCTTGGTCCTCACCAAAAACAAACAAACAAACAAACAAACAAAAAACAAAAACAAAAAAAATTCAGGGCAATTTTAAGAGACCACATCTTGACCAGGACCTCTTCTGCGCGAGGCAGGAGCCACTCGGTCTTAGGGCAGGCGGTCCCCAACCTCGCCAGGTGGCGAGGGTGCGAGCTCCTCCGTTGCTAGGGCGCAGCCAGGCGGGCTCTCGGGTCCCTACCCCAGCAGCGCCCGCTCCAGGAGCCAAGGACGTCGCGTGGTGTCTGTGCCTCCGAGTGTAGACAGAAAAGTCCTCGGCCATGGAAAACGCTCTCCTCTCAGAGGATGGTTGAAGAGGAAGCGTGCGAGTTCCCTTTGGGGCTCTGGCAACTCTCCCGGAGCTTCAACGCACCCTCCTCCGGGCTTCCAGGTTGGAGATGCGGGGAAGGAGCAAGTGACAGCTGGGCAGGGGAGCGGAGGGACTGAGGGAAGCGAAAGGAAGGACCAGAAGAGGAGAGAAAAACTACAGCGAGAGGGAATTGGCTCAGCTTCCTGGCCTGTGCAGTCTCCAAATCAAACCCGAATCGCGTCTGGAGAATGGACACCAGTCGCTGGGAGCCCAGAGGACGCGGCTCTCAGACAGCACAGGAGAAAAACAAACAAACAAACAGAAAAACCCACCGCGCTCGGGCTCAGGGGCTGAAGGGAACACTCCGTTGGACAAAGGGAGGAAGAAGACAAGACATAAACACCTCTCTTTTTCTTGTTTCATTATGTTGTTTTGTTTATTTTGTTTTGTTTTTCTCTACCAAGCGCAAAAGGGAATCAGCGGCGACTCTTGGTCTGTGGAGCATCCGTTTTTTGATGAAAACAGGCGAGCATTATTTTTCCTCCCCTCCCCCCGCTTTTTTGAAATAAATTTAACAGCACTGATTTTCTCTCCACTTCTTCCGTTTGCCTTTCCCTATTTACTTTCTCTTATCCCAGTCCCACCGCACCCCTAGTCTAGTTCCAGACTGGTCTTTTGGTCTAATTGAAAGAAGTCTCAATTTGTATGCCCTGTGTGTCCGGCGTGTTTCTGCTTAAATGCCTTCTTAGTACATTATTCTGCTGATCTGGTCTTCCATTCTCAATGTTCCCTCCTTTCTAGTCCAGGGGTTTCATTACTAAGTGAGATCTGTCCCTCCCTCCCTGCAGAAACTCACATTTTCATTCCCAGACCCTTGCATTCCAGCCCCTGCCTGGGTGGCTGCTTTGCCCCAAGGCTGTCAAAGCACATCAAAGAAGTTTGCTTGGACTGGCCTTAGACCCAAGTGATGTCTACTGGTGGGGCGCTCTCCAGACTGGCACTCTGGACTTCTGAAATCTTTTTTTTTCTTTCTTTCTTTAGCCTGTTGTCATTCTTGATAACAAAAACAGCTGAAGTGCTTAGACAAAATTGTGAAGTAGGGTACTTTGACCTGTGCTCTGCATCCCCAACACAACGGTTCTCTTTTTCTTCTCTTCCCTCTTTCTCCTCCTCCATTCCTCTTCCTCATCAACATCGCAGTTTCTGGCATCCCAAAAGTCAATTCAAACTCGTGGCCTGAGGTATAAGAAGAAAAGCTGGTATTTGTTCTTTTAGCTGCCTTTTAAAGTAGTGCAAATATTCCTCCAACCAACGTGCATTGAGCACTTACTAGGTATCAGAAGCTGGGAAGTGGCCCAGGGACTGAAAGGGTAAATGAGTTTTCTTTTTCATTACTTTCCTCCTTCTGCTCTCTGACCTCATCAACATCATCTTTTATAATATTCACTGAGTCCTTAGTATATGTCTGGCATAGGGTTACGAGCTTTACCTGCATTTTCTCTTTTAGTTATTATACGGACACTTATAATGAAGCATTCCATTTTATAGGTGAGAAAACTTGGATTAAACAAATTAAGAAGCTTCCTCAAGCTCATATATCTACTATGCATTGGGGGCAACAGGGGTGGAGCTGGTAAACCAGACAGTCTGACTCCAGACTTGTGGCACGTCACCACTAAGAAGTCACTATTTCAGTGGAGGGGCCAGACTTGTAAACATAAATATAATTCAAAGAAGTAAGTGCTAGTTCCTAGAAATACAGAGGCAGTGTGACTAACACTGCCTAGGGGAATCAGGAAAGGCTGAAAAAGCAACTGCACAGGTGTGGTGGGTCTTGAAATACGAGTAGGAGTATCCCAGGTAAACAAAGGGATGGGAGTGGCAGATGCATTTCAGGCTGAGGGAACGATATATGTGATGCCACCCATTAAGAAAGGCTGTGATAGTGTGTTTAGGAAACAGTGAGCTCAATTTGACTGAAGCATATGGTTCACAAGGGAGTGTTGTGATATGAAACTAAGATGGGCAAGTATGAAACTAGGAACAAGAATGTCAAGGACTTTAGAGATTTTTGGTAGTAAGTTGAGCTTTCATCTTGTAGGTAAAATGACTCCAGTGTAGATTTTAAAGAAAGGGAGTGACATGATCCATTTGTGTGTCTGTCTGTCTTAAGATAATGGGAGAAGTCTGAAGAATGAAGAGAAGAGCCAGATGGTAGGGACACTAGTTGGAAATTTTCTGTACAGATTATGGGAGCCTGAGCCAGGAGTCATGAGACACCAAAAATATTGGCATCAAGTCTTCTATCTATTTCTACAATAAAGGCTTTAAGGCACAAAGAATTTCATTTGAGATAAAAGGCCTCTTCAGAAGGCACAAAATCAGCCCTCTAACTTTTACAAGTATTGTCAACGTCTATGAAGTTTAAGAGGATTAAACCACACAATCAACTAATGGAAGAATAATAATAGCCCCTTTTATTTAGAGACTACTGTGCTCACATTTAGCATCCAGTAAAACATTTGACCCTCCTAACTCCTGAGGCTAAGTACAAAGCTACTGTAAGTCCATTAACTGATGAGGAAGCGGAGGTGAGAACTTGGTGAAGTCCACATGGCTAATTAGAGAAAGAACTGGGACTTAAACCAGAGTTATCTAACCATGGATTTCTTGCCCTTTGTATATGCTATGTGCTGAGACTGGAACTTAACAAATCCTTACACCTGACTTACTGCTCTCTTCACTAGTTGGCTCTGCCTTTATAATCTCTTAAAATCATTTCAGACATCATTGGGAATACGTTCCTGACTAATACATTCCATGACTAAGTTGGAAAGAGTTACATTGCGCTCACCTTCAAAAGAGGCCCTGCTCATTCCGTCAGACTGTCTGAAGGTACACTTTATTGAAGTTATGTCCAAAGGCTATAAATATATTTGCAAATACTTCAGAATATTTATTTTGTCACATTATTCCACATCTTCCTAAGCAAGAAAAAAAAACCAATGCTTCCCTTATTCCCCGCATAACCAGACAGTGCAGAGGATAATGAGGAGAAAACATTAGCTAGTACCTGAAAATAAGGCCTGTTGTCCCTCTGTGCCAATAATCTAGACCTTTAAAAGAAGAGTGAGAATAAAATTATATTTCCCATGTTGCAGAATATTTCTATTTTTCCCTTCTGATAATCAAAACTCCTATCATACACAATCTGGATAGAAAACATACTGGTTCTAAGAACTAAAAAATAATAATCTAAAGGAAATGAAGTGGATGTCTACTGTTTCTGCCTGCTCGCTGAGGAATGGCCCCGATTCTTGTGATTTTGAGGTAATGTCAAGCATGATGCCCACCTGCCCTCTGGCTGCACGGGTGGACATATGACCTAGGCCTGGTCGATGACCAGCCATGGTCCTGGATCTTCTTATTCACAGTAAATTACTCCAGAGATGGGCAAAGCCAATCAAACCTTTTCCAGCAGTGAGAGCTTATCTCTTCCTTTAGGATTTTAATCTTTGTGGATATAGAGGCTTGTATCTGAAGGTAATTTCCTTTTGAGTGTGGAAGACGTTGAGCTGCTGCAGAGGAAATTCAGAGAACAGTTAAAGACAAGCAAAGGAATGTAAAGCCAAGATTTGGGAAGAAGGGCAAAGAGCCTTGACAACTTTGCTCACATGCCTGGATCCTGCTGTGCCTAATTACGTAAATGCTACACAGACTTTCAGGGTTCCCAGTCATTTAAACCAGTAGTCATCCTGTTTTTTGTTTTGTTTGAGGGGTTTTTTGTTGTTGCTGTATTTTTTTTTTTTTTTTGGTTGGTGTTGGTCTTTGTTTTCTTTTTTCTTTTTCGTTGGGTTTCATTAAGGTCATTGGAGTGGGGGGTTTTTTTTGCCACTTTCAGTTGAAAATATCTGGACCATTACAAAAACCTTAGTAAAAAAATTCCTGACCCCATGACAAACATCAACTGACTAAGAATATGATAATAATGCCTCACTTATAAAGAAAAAAAAAGGCAGAGGAGAGGGTTTGAGGAAATACCAAGAACTAAATTTCTTTCTTGGCCTACATTCTAAGATATGCTAATTTACTGTCTTTTGTTTCTCTGGCCTATGACTCATCACTCTTTGGGCATTTCTTTCACTATCGCACAGGTCAATACATTCATTCTTTCATTTATAAATTATCATGGCTTTATTATAACACTCAAAATGCAGAGCCTTCACAGAACAGGCAAAAGGCAAGGTGTTAATTGGGAGGAAAGGAAAGGAGGAGATGCTGATCATTTTAGAACTGGAAGGACTATTCATCTTAAATTTCACGGCAGGAATTTGAGTGCATGGTCAAGAATCACCTCAAGATAGAGTAGTTTGGGAGTGTTTTTCAGTCTTTCCGGGAGAAAGCTGAAGACTGTAGGAGGTGGAAGTGAGAATAGGCGATGACGACTGTGTTGCTGTTACGGGGGAAAGACATGAGTAAGCGAAGTCCACCAGCTCAGTCAGGCTAAATGCATATGATACCCCTTCTGTCCTCTCTTCTCAAGCTGCCTGTGATGTTTTTTGCATTTAAAACTAGATTTAGTGTTCATTTAACCATGAACTCAAATGGGCAATGGGTTTTAATAGATACTTCTCCATGAAGGACATACAGAGGGCCCATAGACATAGAAAAGATGCTCAACATCACTAGTCTTCAGAGAAATGCAAATTAAAACCACAACGAGATATCACCTCACACCTGCCAAAATGGCTATCATCAATAAATAAACAAACAACAAGTGCTGAGGAAGGTGTAGAGAAAGGAGGACCCTGGTGCACTGTTGGTGGGAAAGCAAATTGATGCAGCGACTGTGTAAAATGGGATGGAATTTCTTCAGAAAGTTAAACATGAAACTGTCTTTTGACCCAGCAATTCCACCGCTGGGAATATATCCTAAGAAGCCCAAAACACCAATTCAAAACAATTTATGCGCCCCTATGTTCATAGCAGCTTTATTTACAATAGCCAAGATTTGGAAACAGGCTAAGTAACCATCAGCAGATGAGTGGATTACAAAACTCTGGTACATTTACAAAACGGAATACTACACAGCAGAAGAAAAGAAGGAATTCCTACTTTTTGCAATATCATGGATGGAACTGGAGACTGTTATGATAAGTGAAATAAGCCAGTCAGTGAAAGACAAATGCCATATAATCTCACTTATAAGAGGAATCCAATGAACAAAATAAACTAATAAATAAAATAGAACCAGAGGCATTGAACCATGGAACAGACTGAGAGCTGTAAGAGGGGAGGGGGGAAGTGGGGACTGTTTGTAAAGAGGTGAAGGGCTTGGTCAAAGAACATCTATGAAGAACCCATCAACATAGACAACAGTGTGGGGATTGAATATGGAAGTGTGGGATGGGTATGTGGAAGGGGTGAAGGAGGGGAAATTGAAACAACTGTGATAGCATAAACAATAAATAAAATTAAAATTAAAAATAAAATATCCATGTGGCAGTAAAAAAAAAAAAAAAAAGCAGCCCTGAACTCAATGTTTCTCTGAAAAAATAAATATCTAAGGAATAACCCTGGACCTGGCACTCCTTTGAAATGTCCTTAAGTCTAGGAAAAATAACTGAGAGGTATGCTTTTGGGGGATTCTCTTCTAACTTAATACTTTAACTACTCTTGGACAGAATGCTTCACTCTATAACTTGGATGTCATTTTTTCTAAAAAGGCAAATCATTTTTCTTAAAAGATGTATCAATTTAACTACTTTTAACAGAATTTCAAAACTGAAAGCAATAGCCAAAAATCATTTAATTTGCATCTCTGCCAACAAGAACTATCACAGATTCTTGTAATTTCAGTGAAAGCATATACACACATGTTTATAAATCATTTTTATTCATTGGCTTATGTAGTTGTTTTAATATGGATTATATTTTCTCACAAGCTTTTTACCTTCAGGTACGATTGTTAAGTAAATTTCTAGCCCTCACAAAGAAAAAGTAAATGCATTAAACACCTCCATGCAATGTTAAAATTCTGGACATTAAATTAAATTAAATATTTGTCCTATAGCACTGTTAGCTGAATAGGTTATGAATCATCTATGTTTATGGAATACATTGCTTTGAATTTTAATTTTGCCAAATACACCCTGTAAAGAACAAAGTATAAGGAACACTGAAGCTTAAAATCTTAAATACTGAACCACCTCTGTAGACTTTGCAATATTGGTACTGCACCCATAATTATGCCTTAGTGCAGAACTTACAGAACATTATTCAAAATGTTTGTTCTGAAAAGAGTCTAGATAAATGCACTGTATTTGAAATTGATTAATACTATCTGATATGCATCCAAACTTTTTATTATGCTGAGAATCTGACTTAAAAGTTACAAGGTATCTTGTGTGTTTACTCTACTGGAAAGTGGTCCATTTTCATTTAAGCAAAGTGATACTAATAGCTTTGCAAATTTTGGTTAAGTCTCTGGCTCCTGGGACCTCTATTACCTCATCTTTTATATGATGCAGGGAGACTGGCTCCATGAGTTTTTTACCTATGCTGTAAAGACTTAAAGTTTCTAAAAGCTGCTTATCAAACTGTAGTCAAAGAAGCCAGACTTTATCAATTTTTTAATTACCTTGCATAACAATTTATTATTTATTCATGTATTCATGATTTGATGAAATCATTAATCAAGTAGCATTGTGTATCTACTATGTGTCTGTTTATTCTAGGCATATGGCAGAGAATGAAATAATCACACATGCCTGTCTTTGTTGAGTTTTCATGCTAATAAAGAGTGGCAGACCACATTCAAAATAAATAAGTTAAATATATGTGTTATATGAGGGTAGAGTCTCTGGAGAAAGAAAATGAGTGAAGAAAGGGAGATAAGGAGTTCTGGGGATGGGAATTGAAACTTTAAGTAGTGTTTCATGGAAAACGTTATTAAGAAAGTGACATTTGAGTGAATGCCTTGAGGGAGGTGATGGAGTAGACTACGCTAATAACTAGGGAGACAGAGTTCCAAGCACTAGAAACAGCAAGTACAAAGGCCCTGATGTGGGAATATGCAGGTGTGTTTAGGAATAATGAGGAGACCACTATGGTTTGAATGGCTAGAACAAA